>CABHPH010130668.1:0-72919 GCA_902168325.1 Peromyscus nudipes
CGTTCCTGCGCCCAAAAAAATACAGGAAACTGTTTTTTAAGTTATACTCACAGTCCTTTGTTTAAATAACTAAGAAAACAGATATTGGCAGTAGTGACATATCACTACAAGTGCCACTTAATATGCATTTACATAGTTTGATGTTTTGTAAGTTCCGTTGGTACAGATAAAATTACTCTCTTCAGCCTTTGTGCGTGGTGGTGCACACCTCAAAACCCAGCACTCGGGAGGCAGAGGCAGGTGGATATCTGTGAGCTCGAGGTCAGCCTGGTTTGTAAAGGACAACCAGGGCTACACACACACACACACACACACAAAAAAAAAAGATTATACTCCTCACCGCTGCTCCACACCTCTCCTCATCCCTTTTCTTGGTTTCTCAACGATCCCCTCTCCCAGCTTTGGAAAGCAATATGAAGTTTTTTTTCTCTGCCTCTTAGAGAACTGTTAGAAACCTGGTGTTCGGCAGCAGCATTTCGGATCCAGTTTAGGTGGTACTCATTACTTAGCATTCATCCTTTCCGATTCACATACATGACTGTAGTCCAGTCAGCGATTCGAGTTTACTTTGGTCAATTTCAGGTGATGGGTGTGACGGCACAGGTACAAGCACTGACGAAGAAAGTTCAGGCTGGAACGTACTCCACAGAGAAGGTAAGAGTTCCTGAAGAAGGGCTGGAGGGACGGCTCCAGGGCTAGCACAGCTTGCCACTCTTCAGGGAGCCCGAGTTTGGTTCCCAGCACTCATGTTGTGAGGCTCACAACCCCAGCTCCAGGGGCACCCTGCACATGTGACGTGTACACACACACACACACACACACACATCTTTAAATTTAAAAAAAAAAAAAAAAGACTTGAAGCGAGTAGCTCGGTGGGTTTTTGTTTTGTTTTGTTTTTCCTGAAGGTTTGTAGTATGGTATTATGTCCTAAGTGTTAGAGCTTCATCTAGGAGAAGTTAGATGTGGTTTCCGTGCAGGAGCCCAGTAGGAATGCAGAACAGAGGACTAGATATGAGTGTGGCGATCATTTTACAGAAGTCACGAGGAGGGATTTACCAGCCAAGCAGAGAGTCCAAAAAGGTATCTCAGAGAGTGAGGGATTTTGAATAATAAATGTGAGCCACAGATACTCAGGATTGTAATGTTCTGGGGGAGTAAATGATTTTGTGGATGGATATACATATATTTCGTATGTGTGTATGATGTGGGTAGGAAGTAAGACTGGAATAGTCACTCCGGGGAGCCACATAGGACAACTAAGGAGTTGCTCTTTCGTTTCATATAATCTTAGATGATGTTAATTGGGGGCATGGTGGCTTTATACACAGAAGTCCCCAGTTTCATTTTCTGTGACTTCAAGTTACACCTCTTAAGTTTTAAATAACTTATATTAGTGTATAGTTAACAGTTATTCGATATTGCTAGTTATTGTTAACCTCTTACTCTACATTTGTAAATTAAAATTTATCATTGCTTAGGAAGAACAGTGTATGATTCAGGTCTCTGTCCTTGCAAGCATCCATTGGCACTTTGGAATGTATCACTTGTGGACAAAATGCCATCAGTCTGTGACAGAATACCGTTGATTGAAAGGTGCATCCCAGTTTGAGATGCTAAAATACGAAGATGATGCATCTGAAAATTAGATACAGTAGCCTCCTTTCTTCCTTGAACCTTTTTTTTCCTACTCTGTTTTGTTTGTTTAGACAGGAGCTTGCTATGAAACACAGGCTGGCCTTGAACTTACGATCTTACTCTTCCACCTTCCAAATGCTAGGGTTATAGATTCTCTGATATGCGTGAAATAGACTGGTTTTCAAATTAAAATTTGAAGAAAAAGAAATCAGAATTTTAGAGTACGATCTTGGGGATTATTGGTGTCGGTAGAGGATGTCGCTCAACTTCTTGACCTGCCTGAACTGGAACACTAGGCTGTTTGTTTGTTTATTTATTTGGGCTTTCGAAATGGTCTCACTGTGCCAATCTTCCTTCTTCCACCTCTTCAGTTCTAAGATTACAAGCACAAACTACCATGCTTGGCAGTTTTGTATATTGAGTGGTTTTTTTTTGTTGTTGTTGTTTGTTTTTTTAATTTTATTTATTTGTTTGTTTATGTGTGTGCGCATTGGTGTTTTGTCTGCATGTGTATTTATTTATTTATATTATGTTGGTGTTCTGCCTGCATGAGGGTGTAGGATCCCCTGAAACTGGAGTTACGATAGTTGTGAGCTGCTATATGGGTGCTGGGAATTGAATGGGTCCTTTGGAAGAGGAACCAGTGCTCTTAACCACTGAACCATCTCTCCCCAAAAAGAAAAAATTTTTAAAAAACAGTATAGTTACCACTTCAAGATAACCAATAGGGTACAGGCTTGATTTATTTTTCTTTCTGTTTTTGTTTTTGTTTTTGGGGTTTTGTTTTGTTTTGTATTTGAGACAGGGTTTCTCTGTGTATTCCTGGCTGTCCTTGAACTTGCTCTGTAGACCAGGCTGGCCTTGAACTCAGAAATGCACTTGCCTCTGTTTCCTGAATACTGGGATTAAAGGCATGCGCCACCCCACCCCACCCCTACCATACCCCCGCTCCAGCTCTTTCTGGTTTTTTGAGATGGGTCCTCAAGTAGCCCAGGCTGGCCTATGTAACGGCTGCTGGTGTTGAACTCCTGATTTCCTGCTTCCACCTCCCAAGTGTTGGAATTACACACCCTCTACTGCACCCAGGTTTTCTTTCTTCCTTCGTGTCTTTTCACAGGAGTAATATGTGCTTGTTGAAAAGGTGCTTTTTCATAGTACAAGCACTCCATTTCTCTATTATCCTCAGCTCTCCAAACAGTTTATATGCATAAAAAGTGTGTGCAGCCGGCAAGATGGCTGAGGCATGAAAGCACTTGTGTGCAAGCCTTGTTCATCCCTGAAACCCACCTAATGATGGAAGGAGAAAACTGACGCCACAGAGTTATCCTCTGACCTCCATGTGTGTGGGGTTGGATGAATGTGCTCATCTTACATAATAATAATTTCTTATAAAGTGTATGTATCGCACAGCCCCATTGAAACCATATTATAACCACTTTTTACAACTTTTGTTGACGTTGATTTAGTTCCATGTCAAGATATATGAATCATTTGTCTTATCCGTATTGTAATGGGGATAAGATTGGTAATTGGTTTGTATAGTTTAAAAATCATACTATATGGAGGCTCTTTTGGTCCAAACTTGGGAAAGGTCTGTCAGTGAAATGAGGCCAAGGGTGAGTTAAAATGCACAATGGCTCAATGGTCCTCTTTTCCAGAGAATCACGTGGACTCAGATGTCAGCAGCTATGAGACTGTGACACTTTTAGTCTTTGGGCCACTTGGGATAGCTTCTTCTCGAGTAGCTAGCCCTTATCCTGGGGATGCAAATCAGAACCTCCTGTGGGCCCCTGAGTCCTATGCCGTGCTGCTTCCTGTGGTCTGCAGTCTTGCTGCACAGCACCAGGGTTAGCTTTCCCTCCACATGCTCTGCTCATGTCACTGCTCTGTGTGGAGAGGCTCTAAGTAAATTAGCGGTTCCTGGAACCAAAGTCATTGGTGCTTTGACAGTTGAACTGGGGTGGTTACTAAGTGACCGGCAGGCAGCATTTGCATTGTGGATGTACTAGGTAAAGGAATGGGGTAAGGTGGCACAGGATTTCATCACCACGGTAGAGCAGTACACAATTCAAAGCATGAATTGTAGTGACTGGTGGTGCAAACATTTTCCAGCACTTGGGAGGTGGAAGCAGGAGGGTCATAATTTCAGGGTCATCCTTGGCCACACACAGAGTTCCAAGCCAGCTTGGGCTACGTGAAACAGATTCTTGATAGCTCTGACTGGTCTTGAACTTGTGGCCGTCCTCTTGCTGAGATTATAGGTGTGAGCCTTACTACTCGTCTAGGATTTGGACTGCAGCTCACTGAATGACCTAGAAAGCAAGACTGCCAATGAGGAGGCATATGTTCCATATTGGCATGGACTAGTTGGGAGAAACTTGGACTTGGAAAAACATTATCCTGGTATTTGCCCTGCACCTCCTCCTGATTCTTTGGCTAAAACTAAGAATCTGCCTTTTACTGTTTTGTTTAACTTAGGGTTTGAGCTTCTTGGAAGTGAAAGACCAGCTGTTGCTCATGTACCTTATGGATCTGAGCCACCTCATCCTGGACAAAGCCTCAGGAGGATCTCTGCAGGGACACCCTGCAGTTTTGAGGCTGGTGGAAATCCGCACGGTATGAGACCTTTGCATATTGGAGTCTTGTTTCTAAGCCCCACACTCCAGGGCTAGCACAGTAACTCTCACATAAAGGAGTGTTCTGTTTAAGTAAGGAAAGGGCAATTTTGTCTGCATTTGCTCTACTTTGTGAATGTTTCCATTGCCTTATCTGGAACAACAAATGGACCCTGGTGTGTGCCTGATTTAGGGAAGAAAATGTAATCCTTATGAATTACCACATTGTAGGTTTTAGAAAAACTTCGTCCCTTGGACCAAAAACTGAAGTATCAAATTGACAAGCTGGTCAAGACTGCGGTGACAGGCAACCTCAGTAAGTGGTGGACCATCATCAAGTTGTGGGATCATTGTACAGTTCCAGATCTTACAAACTCTCTTCCTGTTTCAGGTGAAAATGACCCACTTCGTTTTAAGCCCCATCCCAGCAATATGATGAGCAAGGTAAGGTCTGTGTCCACCGAGGTAAATCCTGTGGTGACCCTGGTCTCCAGGACTCTCCAGACCAGCTTGAAATGCTTCCGCATGAGGCTTCCTTTCCCATATTCAGGGTTCCATCTTCTTAGGGTGCTGTGAGTTTTTCTTCTCATTTCCTGAGTTTGCAGGAGTCAGGAATGTTTTTCTTCTTTTGTAGTTGAGCTCTGAGGACGAAGAGGAAGATGAAGCAGAGGAGGGCCAGTCTGAGGCTTCAGGGAAGAAATCTGTAAAGGGAGCGTCCAAGAAATACATCCCACCACGCTTGGTTCCAGTGCACTATGGTATGAGTTGTGCCTGTGGCCTCCTTGGTGGGAGTTTTGTTTGTTTCTTGTGTCGATTCCAGAGTAACCCCTGTGGACTTTATCACATAGATGAGACAGAAGCTGAGCGTGAGCAGAAGCGCCTGGACCGCGCCAAGAAACGAGCCCTGAGCAGCTCTGTCATCCGTGAGCTTAAGGAGCAGTACTCAGATGCCCCAGAGGAAATCCGTGACGCCCGGCACCCTCATGCCACTCGCCAGAGTCAGGAGGATCAGCATAGGTCTGAGTTCTTGCAATTAGGGGTTCTTTCAAGTCTGGCACAGGAAAACCGACATTTTCTAGAAAGTGGAATGAAAAGCTTGGGGTGATAGTTCAAGACTGATGACTTTGAAGTACAGATGAGAGCTGGGGAAAAAGTTGGTTTTTTTGTTTTAATTATTAAAGTTGTTTTGTTTTGTTTTCTTCTGTCTGCTTAGGCTCAAACAAAAGCTATGTAGAGAAGAATGTATTCAGTTCTTCATGAGGGGCTTTAATAGGCCGCCTTTCATTACCAAGTCACAGTTCTTATTTTGGGATAGAAAGCAGTAAAGACAGGTTTTGTGTTGGTACTGAACAGTCTTCTGTACATTTGGGAAAACAATAGAAAACAGCTGACCTGAATGCAGGCTTGTCAGCTTTGCGTAGGTACAGTCTTTGTAGCTGATGGTTTGTACCAAAGAGCCCGTTCAGGGGTCCCGGTTCCCAGAGCCGGAAGGGTGTGAGGCTTTTCTCTTAGACGTGTGATGTCTTCGTGTGGTTGGCCCATATATTCATCCCTAGGGGTGAGGGAGGAACAGTGAGGAGGTTTGGGAGAGACATGCCGCACTCGTGTCCTTAGCTAAATACTACGTTATCTGTGAATGAGGGTGAGTAAACACTGGGGCCCGAGTCACCCTAGTCTGAGCCTCTGGAAACTCTTTCTGGCAGGATTAACTATGAAGAGAGCATGATGGTGCGCTTAAGTGTTAGCAAGCGAGAGAAGGGACGGCGGAAGCGAGCCAGCGTTCTGTCTTCCCAGCTTCACTCCCTCACACACTTCAGCGACATCAGTGCTCTGACCGGAGGAACCCCCCATCTTGACGAGGTGAGACTGGGGTGCACTGGTGGCAGGCAGCTGTTGTGCTTTTAGCCACGTGTGGGGCTGTGCACAGTGAGCCTGAGAAGGGTGCTGGTCCTCAGAAGTGCACAGCCATTTCTTCTGTTTGTCTCCAGGACCAGAACCCTGTTAAAAAGCGGAGGAAGGTACCTAAGAAAGGCCGGAAGAAGAAAGGTCAGTGAACCACAGGAGTTAGGTGCCCAGGTGGAAAGTCTGAGTTGGAATTGCATGTTTCCTCCATACTCTTCATTAATCTCTTTAGATAGGCTTTTCTTTATTTATTTTTCCCAAGCCTGAAATCGGTGTCACTCACAAGGGAGTCTCTGGCTTATACTTGTGTGGCCCCACAGCTCACGGTCAGGTGTCTGTAAATAGATTATAAAAATGTCAGCTGAAGGGACTGTTCTCTGTACCTGTTCCTTCTTCTGTGAGTCCTAGGTACTGCCTCAGCCACGCCTCTGTTGAACCCTTCTCTAAACACCCCTTTCCTGCCTTCTGTGGTTCCAGCTGGCCTTTGCCTTATTCTTGGTCTCCTTTCATTTCAGGTTTTCGGAGGCGCCGGTGACGTGCACTTTGTCATCCTGGGGTCTGTTGTCACCGTATGCGGCTATTTTCCTTGGGCCTGCTGGCCTTGGAAATGTGGAAAGATCTTTACTAAATAAAACTGCTTTTGTTTATGAATGAAAGCCCTTTTTGCCATACATAGTATGACTGGAATTGCTGGGTGTATCTGTGAGTACAGTGAGTGATAGTGGAAAAGGAAAGATGATATTCTGGGCAATGTTTGAGAAGTTTGTTTTGTTTTCTTTGCTAGTACATTTCTCCTAGAAATTTGGAATTGATTATTTTACAAAAATAGAGGTAGAATAGTAGAATCAGCCTCCCTAACCCTGTCATCCCACCCTCCTGCATGGTTTGACAAGTCTAGAATTCTAAACTAACATTGGTTTTAGGTTTTGTTGATCTATCTAGCTTGGCCACCAGGTGGCATTAGTGACTCAGGAAACCTGTGGTTGCTTGATGAACTAAAAAGCCAGGTAGGCTGGTTCTGCATCAGCAAGTTCTACTTGTCCCCATTTTTCTGAATGCTTTTCTTTCTAAAATGTCATGCTCATAAGAGCTGATCTTTGGTCAGTTCTGGAAAGAATTTGTAAAGAGTAGCTGAAGTGATAGATGAAGAGTTAGTGTAGTCTTGTGGTCTAGCCTCTGTCTCTCCTTCCAGCCGAGACCCCAGTTTACCTGGGTCAGGAAAGTCCAGCCCTTTTAAAAGCTCTGCAAAAGAATGTCAGCAAGTAGGGGACAAAAAAGTCCCTGGTGTGACAGCTAGAGGAATGAATAGTCTGCAGGAACTGGAGCCAAACCCAACTCAGGATTCCGATCTGAGCTCTCGTTCTGTGTGGGGAATAACCTCTGTTGGTGAGCGCTTCCGTAAACCTTGAGTGCTGTAAGCAAACAGTTAAAGGAGAAGAGGGGCTGTGGATGTAATGCACTGGCACATCTGATGTTAGTGTCTGGCTCTCCTGACAGGTGTCATGCCTAGGAAGAGAATTGGGGTCATTACATCACTAAAACTTCATTGATTCTGAATTTGGATTTCTTTCTTTTTTTAATTTATTTTTTATTTTTCAAGACAGGGTTTCTGTGTGTAGCCTTGGCTGTTCTGGAACCCACTGACCGGGCTAGGCTCTCTGCCTCCTGAGTGCTGGGATTAAAGGCATGTGCCACCACTACCTGACTTGAATTCGGATTTCTACTGGTCATCCTGATTGAGGCAAGAATCAGTCGACTACAGCTTGTAGAAATTAAAAGACTAGATTTATGGTTGCTCTACTATGGTCATGGTCATATGACTTAGTATCTTGGTCCTTTAATTTTCCTCAGCTGGTAACGTAAGTATGCTTGAGTCCTAGGGCTATACCTCAGTGGTAAAGGGCTTATATTGAAGAGGCCCTAAGTTCAGCCCCCAGTATTAGTGTGGGGGAAGGGAACTGGGGGGGATGTCTCATTGGGTAAGACTCCATGCTCTGTGAGCATGAACTTGACTTTTAAGTCCCCACACCCACAAAAAAAGTCAGGATTAGGGGCTGGCAAGCAGGCTCAGTGGGCAAAGGTTCCTAACAACCTGAGTTTTATCCCTGAGGCCCAGAGGAGAACTGATTCCTGAAAATGTTCCATTGAGCTTCACATGCCTGTGTCCCCTCCCCACAGGATTTCAAAAAAGTAATAAAAACAAGTTAAGCATGGCTATATACACCAGTATATTCTGCCCCTGCATTCTGGTGGGCAGAAATGGGAGGATGGGTGAGGCTTGCTGATTGCCAGCGTGGCTCCAGGTTCAGTGAGAGACTTCCAAGGAATAATGTGGAATGGGATAGAACAGAACAAAGCACGCACATCTTTGGCCTCTGGCGTGCACACCTGCACATGTTAGTGCGTCCACCACACACACCAACACCACACAACAGTATAACTGGATCTCTGAAGATTCCTTCTGTATCAAGGAGTCTTGAGTTTTTGTGGATTACCCCAGGATGGGCTTTCTTCTGGGGCATCTTAGCTCCTGGTAAATCTGAGGGATCCTGTGTGTCCCAAGACCTTACACTAGTATTTAATCAAGTGAATCTGAGCAAAAAGCTGTAGCAACAGGTTTAGAGCTTGTGCCTTGCCAGCTGAACCACCTAGACGAGTTAGCTAAGGTACCCTTTGGAAGCTAGATGACGTGGCACAGGCCTGTCAGGAAGGAGGCTGGAGCAGGAGGAATACCTGCACTATTGAATAGCAAGTTCAAAGCCAGCCTGGGAAGCAACCAGAGCCTGGCTTCAACTCAGAGCTGGGGCTATCGCTCTGCGGTAGAGCACTTGCTTGGCATAATTCAAGACCCTCTTTAATCCTAGTGCCATGGGGTGTGGTGGGGGATAAACAAAGGTGCTTTGGTCAGAGCCGTCACATTCACCTGATAATTAGCAAACTCTAATTTTGCACTTTTGAGACAAAAGTGTGTTGGTCTTGATTTTGTTACATGATGAGGACGACCTTGAGCTGTTGATCTCCTTGGTCCGCCTCCTAAGCGATGGGATTATAGGCAGGCATCACCATGCTTGGCTGCTGTTCTATATTAAAATGTAAGATTACTTATTGCCCCGATTCTGCTAGAGGTCTTGCCTTCAGAGACTACAGTCTGTGTACTCTGGGCCTTCTTGGTATACCAGTAAACAGAAAAAACTTCAGCCTTTGTGGGCCTTGTAATTAATCTAAGTGAGTCTTTAGTTCAGGGTGTGTTATTTCTGGCCTTTTGGCACCACTAGAAAAAGACTTCCAACAATTATTAGCATTTTTTCTGAGGATGTTTATGTCAGCATCATTAGTAGATGATATCATCTGATAGGATTTTATGTAGATTGTCAGTGTAAAACATGTAAGTGGGGTTACTTTTCCTGACGTAGGGAAGAGGCATCCTGGAGTTCCTTTTTGTTACAGCCTCCTTTCCCTGACCTAGTAGGAGCCCCAGGAACCTTTAGTCCTCGTGGGGCAGTTTGAGAGCCACTGTGAACATAGTAGAACAACAGAATTAAGGGTCCGAATTGCAAGGGTTGGGCCTGTTCTGTTGTTTACTTCTGTATTTCTGCTCAGGCTGAATTCTTTTCTTTTTTTAACCCGACAAGCTAATTTAGCTTCCCCTCAGTTTTTTCTTCTTAGGGAATAGGGAAGAGAGTTTGACAAAATCCCATTTTTTTCCTCCAAATCTTTGTTTTGTTAGGGCTTTATGAAGGCTTGGGGAAATATCTATCAAAGATTCCCGAGTGTTTCTGGATCCCTTTGGAAAAGGAACTTTGGCAAATGAGGAAGGGATGGCCTGGCTGCAGCAGACCAGGTTTCAGCACCGTGGAGAGCTCAAGCTCCCGCATTCCTCGCCTCCGGATGTGGAAGGCGCAAACAGACCCTTAGAATGGCATGGGGTAGACTTGGCCTTCGGCACCCAGTTTCTCTGTCATCTGCACTTCTAGCTGGGACAGATGGAATGAGAGGACACAGTCTTGAGTGTCCCTGGGATCTGTTGCCTCTGTAAATACCAGATTCCTGCCAAGGATTTAGCCAATGTGATGAAGTTAGTGAAATACTCCCCATCGCTCAGAGCTAACCTCACAGTATTTTTACCATTGCTTGAGAAAAATTCTACCCCTGCTTTTCCCACAAGTCCTGGAGGAGACCAGGTGGTTTTCATTCCTTGGCCTCCTTCCTGCCTGTGCATGCAGAAAGGCATGGCGCTGGCTCCCTGCCCGCCTTGCCTTTGTGTTCCTTTGATCTCATTGTTCAGAGGGTCTCCGAGAAGCCCCGAGAGCCATGCCTTTGCATGTTTAAGCTATTGATGCCCTGTAAGAAGTGTATTAAAGGCCCATCTTGAACAAATTCGGGTCAATAGGTGGCAGTAGTCGCTGAGTCCTGAGGCCCTGACACCCCTAAACACAAGCAAATTTGATAGCCCTTATAGTTAAGGATGTGATAAAGGAAGTCACATTGAAATAAAAATGGAGAGAAAATCGGCCCCTTTCGGTGGGATCCAGGAAATGCTGAATTGTGCTAGATGACTTCTGAGGAGTGTTGTATGGGGAGAGATTGAATTCAGCTAGTAAAGGGCACTGGTAGGAAAGGCTTGAGCTTTGGGGTTCGGGGAGCAGATCTAAAATGTGGGTGTTTGGATTTCTTCCTGCTGGGAAAAGGCTGTGTTAAGTGAGGACCAGAACAGAAAGGATAGAATAGTGTGGGGAACCAGAGAGAGAGAGGGAAAGGGAAAAGGAGAGAGATGGAGGAGGTGGGCGGGGGAGAGCTGTGTGAAGGGACGGTGGAAAGGGTGGGCTGTGGAGGACTGCAGGGGGAGGGGGAGGGGAGACTGCTGCAGTATGGAATCTGTGATGGGGGAGGGGAGGGGAAGATATTGGTCTTTGCTGCTGCAGCTGCATTGGTTCCCCTCCCCCACCCTTCCCAAGGAGCCAGAGCAGTGCTGGCAAATCTGTCTTCATGTATTTATTATTATTAAAAATGTGACGGATCCTTTCTCGCTGGAAGTACAACAGACTCTGCTGATCCCCTCCCCTCCCCCTCCCCCTGCACAGTTTCTGCATCTTCCATTTCTCCCTGTCCTCCACCTCGGTTTTCCTGACTGGTGGGGGGGGGGGACCCTTCCTTTCCTCCCCTCAGCTTGGTGGCTCCCTGGGGTTTTCTAATGGTGGTTGAGAGCTTCAAGGCAATGCTGGAGTTGGGGGGCGGGCAGCTGAATGAGGGGCATCCACTGCCCCAGGGAGGGAGCTATATTCTTCACTGTCCAGTGAAGAAAGGAAATTACTTGGCAATACAGATAAAATCCTGGACCAGCCAGTGAAAGGAGAATCGGACACATTTTTTTCATGGCTGGCATCTTACCCCTTTTAGACCTTTCTCTTTTCTATTACCTGCATTCTGAGAGGGAATCTCCCTGGGATGGGGAAATCAGTTCTCTCCTTCCCTCGGTCTCCTCCTCAAGCCTCATTCCCCACAAGAGGCATGTAAGGTTTGGAGGGCAGAAGCTTCCTTCCCTCTTCCCACCTCCCCCAGACTCCGCCGTCCAGGTAGGGCCTCTTTGTTGCTCTCTGTCACCCTTCCCCATACCCATAGGTGGTGCTACTGTTGCCCCACAGGCAAGGCCCTCCTCCCCAGGACCCTCCCTTCCACCAGCGGCCCCCCTCCCAGCCCTCCACTGCCTGATTGTTATTCTACCGACGTCTCCCTTACTGTTCTCTTCCTTAAATTAATTTTGTGCCCCCCCCCCACGGTGCCATCTTCTCACCCTCCCCCCACTCCAACCGTCTTGCATTCTCCGTCCTCTTTCCATCTGGCTGCAGGATCTCCATCTCACTCCCCTAATCTACAATCTGCACTCCACCTCACTCTTCCTTTCCTTATCTCCTCGGCCCATGGCGTCCCACAGATGGCCCTCCTATTGTGCGGGGGGGGGGGGGGGGGGTACAGATGAGAGTGGTTTAAAAGGAGACAGGGCCAGGAAGACCAAGGGGTCAGCACTGAAGGCTAGGGTGGGGAAATCACTACCCTGTAGGAGAAATGGATGGAGATGAAGGAAGACAGGTCCCCTGCCGTAGGTATTCAGTTCCTGGATTTGGGTAGTGAAAGTTTAGCTGGCAAAAAAAGTCCTAAGTATACAAAGTCAGGTTCCAAATGATGTGGATATGTAAATAGGGAGGATTCAGATCCGGGCCAGCGGACAGCCCAGTTGGAAAAGCGCTTGTAATGTCACCCTGCTAGCTTGAGGTTGGTCCCTGGAACCCATCTCAAGTAGAATTGAACTGAGTCTACAAAGTTACTCTCTGACCTTTTTGTGTGTGCTGTGGCATGTGCACCCCCCCACATGTCAGACACATATTAATAATAATGTTTTAAAAGAATTCTGATATTAAGGGCCCATTCATCCAGAACCTTTGAGTTTAGATTGTTTAGGATGGCTGTAATTTTGGGTTTGTTATCTATTCAATGAGACTGGAGAGATACTAGTCTCTGAAGCCTGTGTGGCCTCAGGAACATCCTGTTACTGAACTTTGGAGTCCTCAGAAGGCTATGGCAACCCAAGCGATGGGCACCTGGCTGTTTGGTCTCTGCCTAGTACAGTTCTGGCTGAACGACCTTGGCCCACTCTCACGGTCTCCTTTGTTCCCATGTCTCTCCTTTGCTCAGCTGAATTTATGTGCTCTCCCCCGCTCCCCCATTCAGCCCACGGCTCTATTGTTCTGTTTTTCCAGAGTACACCCCAAACTCATCAGACTATTCATCTAGATCTGACTCATCTTCCTGTCTGGAGAACTCTCATTGTGTGGCCAGTACCCTAGACCCATCAGCTCATCCAGAGCCATTGTTCATTATAAAGTTATCCCTTTTCTAAGATGGCTAATTTTCTTCTTATCAGATCATCCATTGTGAATTAATAGCATCCTAGTCGCTCCCTGGACCGTAATGTCTTTGTGCATGCCCTAGGAGTTTGCCACAGCATGGACTGTGTGGCCTTCTTCTGTGATGGTGAGAGGAGGTGATCCTTCTTAGCTTGGGTGGCAGTTCTGGAATGATTGGCTTCCATTCACAGATGTGCAAGTCAAAGTTAACTGCTGAACTAAGAAGGAAGGCCATTAGCCACAGCACTGGGAAGATCTGTGGTGTAAGCAGGGCTGGAGTACCACATACTTTGTTTTATTATTTGAGCCTTGGAAGTTCTGGGCTGTTCTTGCTTCTTGCCAATTCTGCTGCCTTCCTCAGGTATACTGGTAGAGGTCTTCCTCAGCTGCCCGAACTTTGCTTATTCTATTTTGGATACTCTAAGTTAGCATTGTAGTCTTATGTAACAAAGATCCCTGTTAATCTCTCTCTCTCTCTCTCTCTCTCTCTCTCTCTCTCTCTCTCTCTCTGGCTCCACTTTATTGCCCTTGCAAACCTAGCTTGCTATGTAGACCATGCTAGCCTTGAACTCACAGAGATCTGCTTGCCTCTGCCTGCCTTTGCCTCCTGAGTGCTGGAATTAAAGGCATGTGCCACCATACCAAACAATGTCTTTCTCTTAAAGCAAAGATCGTTAATTTTTTTTGTTGCAATGAATGATAGAGACTTCAACTTCAGAACATTCTGGAACAATCATTTCAGTTTCAGTAACTTCTCTAGGTACTTTAGGTATGGGTAACTAAAACTAAATGAAATTTGTTTTCCTCCACTCATAGGCCACACGGCTGAGCTGGCATTTGCCTTACCTAGTCCTCTGATAATTAACTCTGAGTTTTCCTTTACTCCTTAGAAACCAATATGCCCATTTCATCCCCTTGGTCACTGAAAACCTTGAAACTGGCAGCATGGTCAAGATTTTATACAAGAGTGTGTGTGTGTGTCCATGAGCTAACCTTTTATAGAAAGCACTGTGGCCATGTTAGTAAACATTCTTATGCTTTTTATTACTAGTTAAAACCCAGCATACAATATAGGCTTAGAATGCGTGTGTGTTTCTCCTTTGACTACGCCTGTGACAGCTTGCTGGGCACTGCTTTGTTTAACCCCACGGGTGGGCTCTGGAGAGTAGAAAGCACCCCTGCATCCCTACTTCCTCTCTTCTAATTTTGATCTGCTCACTGCTGGCTCTTATAGGAAGCCCTAGGAGGTAAAGGGATCAAATCAGAATTCCTACTAGGAAGAGCCTGTCTCTTAGGTACAGTGACTCTCCTCTGCTGCTACGTGACAGTTAATAAAGGAAAAACCTTCCTCTGGCTTCAGCCCTTCTCACTTTCCTTCCTTTGAGCCTTAGGTGATCTGTCGCTGATGGCAGATCTTCTCAGCTCCTCCCGAGGCTGTTTCCTGGATCCAGTCTGCCACCCAAAGGGTGTTATCTGAGACCAAGCTCTTTCACTTTCTTGCCCATCAAACTCTCAAATAAATCAATTCCCTACAGGATGTCTTTCCCTTCAGAGGACCAGGGGTTGCTGCTAAGAATCTCATCCTCACCCATCTCCCCGACGGAGCTCCTGGAGTCAGGCTCTGCTGTCTCTTGTCCTTTCACTTGGAAGCTTCTCTCCATTGCATTGGACAGATTCCTGCTTTGGTAGAAATGTCCAGGAACTAGTAAGATCCTTGAGTTGAGTGCCTAGCCTCCCGCAGCTTGATTGGCTCCTGTAGGCTCTGCCTCTGCCCTCTCCCTGCACTGCTGCCCTGCTCTGCTGCCCTCCCCGCTGCCTGGCCTAAGCTGAGCAGGGCCAGTGCATGGAAGTCCCCTGCACCGCATTCCATTCCTCTCTGCATCTTGGCAAAGAAAGCAAGGCTCTGCGCCAGCGGCCTCTCCCTTCTCCTCTACTCTTTTCTCTTTGCCTTCAACCACTTCTGCCTTCTCTGCAGCCTTCATTTTTCTTTCTTTGAATCTCTTTCTTTTGCATCTATCCACTCACCGTTGCTCACCCATGCCCACTCCCTCTCACTCCCACCCATCTTTCCCCCGCTGCCCTCTGCCCGCTCACGCTGAGGAAACAGCATGCTTCAGAAAGAAGGACAGAAACGCTCCCTGATTGCCAAAGTAAACGATCCCCTTTTCTCCATGGGATCAATGGCTGTGTTTTCCATCTTGTCCTCATTGGGCGCTAGTGACCCCCAAGATGCTGTTAATCTTTGGGGATGAATAGGCCTTGCTCTTGACTACTTCCAGTGTTGAAGAAGACAGGCTGACTTGGTTCAGATACCTCCTCCGTTCTCTTGCTTTCTCCTTCTGTCTGTCTCTCCTCGCACAGAGCAGCAGCAGCAGGATTTAATGAGCTGGTGGAGACCCTACCAGACACGCCCCTTAGTTCTGCTCCTCCCCACTTGCTGTGTGTGTAGTTGGGGGGGAGGGGGGGCAGTGGCATGGTGCCAGCCAACCCAGAGTCCTCTGCAATACCTTCTGCACTGAAGTGGGATCCATCTCTCCTACCCTCCTCCTCTTCCACTCTTCCTCTCCCATTTTAATTAGCTGCTGAATTAATTAAATCCCACGTGCTGATTAACATTCCAACAGGAAAGACGACAATGGGGATACTAAAGCAAGACTTCTTGTCCGGTCAGGCAAAGAGATTCAAGGATGAGAAGACAGGGATGGAGAGAGAATAAAGGGCAGACCGGGCAACCAGTTTAAGAGTGGGATGGGACTGAGATATGAAAGACAGGAGGATTCGTGGACTTGTTAGGAAGGGAAATGATAAGCATTGTAATGCTGCAGAAGCGAGAGACCCTGGAAGCCTCCCAAGGTTAGGAGGTAGAACCGACAGAAACCTTAACAGGGCGGACAGCCTGGGGTGATGATACGGAGGACGCTAGCTTGCCGCCCTAACTGTCTTCTCAAGAAGTAAGTTTAGTTTTCAGAGGACTGCTTTAGGCTGGGAGATGAAGTTCCTCTTTGCAAGGTAGTGCGATACTATACTGAAAGAAAGTGCGTGTTCTGATCTGCTCAGAATGGTTAAGGTTTGCCCAAAGCCAAGGCAAGAAGAATGGACTTTGAAAATCATTTTCCTAGACAGGCAAATACTAGTTTTGTATTATATTTGTATTCTGGAGGACTCAAAAAATCAAAGATGGGAAAATTCAGGATTTGACTTCAGTCTTTCTTGGTTGTATCCAGGATGAACTTTGAGCTTGGTCTGTATTTGAGCCTATCATATTTTTAGGGGTGCATCTTCTCTTCAAACTGGATAATTCTTTCCCCAAGAGGGTTAGAGCACCGGTTCCCAGTGTGGAATGCAGAAGGATGGCTGGCTGGTGGCTAGCGTGTCCTTGAGTGAGGAATAGCTGGAGCTTTGTATTCTGGTTCAGGCTGGAAAAGACACAAGGTGCAGTAGCTCAGTAGGAAGTCCTGCGGCACTGGTCGCTGGTGCTTCTTTTTATCACCTTTTTGTCAGCTGGATGGCTGGCCCCTTGGAGTCAGAAACCTGCTTCCTTGGATACAAATTCACCAGGTATGGTAGCACATACCTTTCATCCCAGGTGGATCTCTGAAAATTCAAGGCCAGCCTGCTCTACAAAGAGAATTCCAGGCTAGCCACAGCTACACAGAGAGACCTCCAAAAACAACAAAGCAAGCAAGCAAACAAAATATAAATAGCAATATCCTAAAGATTATATACAAGCCACTATTTAGTAAATGTATTGATTAGTATACAGTCATATAAGAAGCTGGCATCATTGCTCCAGAATCTGACATGACTTTCATTTCAGGACAGGTTTGCTGTCTGGTCCAGGCTGGTCTCCTAAAGTGAGCTTCTGGCTTCCTCTCTCTGCTGGGACTGTGGGAGTGTGTGCCACACCCAACTTTCCTTTTCAGTTCCTACCATCTTACACTCTGGATTTATGATTAGGACTTGGATACAGGTGACCTTTTATTCATTTAACATGCTGTACTTTGCTATACTGTTAAAAAGGCACAAGTAAAACCGTACTTCGGGGGCTGAGACAAGAGGATTGCCTGAAGGTTGAGACCAGCTGGGGCCTCATGGCAGGCCTTGTCTCAAAAAAAGCAAAATAAACAAGTAAAAAATAAGCTGGTTTGAATGGACATACAATATTTTATCAGGGATATGTAATGACTTATAAAAAACCATTTATTTCTGTATTAGACATTAGAATGTTTGGCTTTGTGGATGGCTGGTTGTTTTGAGATAGGGTCTCACTATGCAGGCCAGGCTGGCCTTGAACTCAAATCCTGCCTAAGTCTCCCAGCTGGCTGGGTTATAGCCCATGTCTGGCTTATTTCTAGTTTGTTATTGTTGTAGGATTTATTTTTCCTTCTGTGGTGAACATCTTTATGTATAAACTTTTGCAGTTTCCTGAACTGGAGTTTCTGATGTGTGGGTTGACACAGGAGACTGGCCTGGGGAGCTTCCTAGTATTGATTTTGAGTAGGTGAAAATTTCAGACACTACAAAGGGAGTACACTGAAACTCTTCCACGTTTTCCCCCAGTCTCTGTACAGAGTTCCATGCATGCATATACATACGTGTTTTTACACAGAAAGAGAAGCTGATCCCACCTTCCTAAGGTTGTGGTCCAGTCTAAAGTGGAGTTGGGAATATTGTTCTGAGTTATTAGTTCATAACAATATTGTTAGGAATGTTGTTATCCACCAAGAGAAGACTACTCAGACACGGGTTCAAGCCAATAGCAAGTCTTTATTAGCCAGCTGGCAACTACACAGGGTGTTTGGGACCCAAGTGAAGTCCGAGCCTTTCTCAGGGTGAGCTTTTAAGCACAAAAACCATATCTTGGGTTGACACACCTCAGTTAACAAGAACGGTTGGCCAGGATCGGAACTACAGAAGCCAAAAAGCAAGATTAGTACATTTAGGGACTTTCCCAGAACTGTGGGCTTTGATGGATTAGGTCTCTGTTCTCATTGGCAGGAGTTAAGGTCTAATTGCTGGAGTCTTGGTTCAGAATGGTGTCTCGGTGCCTCTGACGTGGCATCAATTGTGCTAAGGTCTGGGGGCCTGTCACAGTATCTTCTCCCGGATTTGAGAAACATTTGGTTAGAGGAGCTCTTAGGATCCTTTCCAGCTCTAACATTTAATGACTAAAACTTACAGAATTGATAATGTAAGAAAGAATAAGTAGCCAGGACTAGTGGCGCATGCCTTTAATCCCAGCACTGGGGAGATAAAGGCAGGCAGATCTCTGAGTTCAAGGCCAGCCTGGTCTATAGAGCAAGTTCCTGGATATCCAGGACTACACAGAGAAACCCTGTCTCAAAAAACCAAAGCAAGAAAAAGGAAAAAAAGAGAGAATAAGAAGACTGAGACTTCAATCCCAGCACTCGGGAGGCAGAGCCAGGCGGATCTCTGTGAGTTCAAGTCCAGCCTGGTCTACAGAGCAAGATTCAGGACAGGCACCAAAACTACACAGAGAAGCCCTGTCTTGAACTCCCCCCCCCCCAAAAAAAAACAAACACCAAACAAACAAAAAAAACAAAAAGGAAGACTGAGACTAAATCACCATCAGCTATAACAACATGGTCTCATAGATTTGTTTTTTGGAGCTGTATATGTGTGTGTGTGCACATGTGCAAGTGTGTGTGCTCAACTCTGTAATCTCAGCCCCTGGAGGCAGAAGGAAGGAGGTTGCTGGGAGTCTGAGGCTAGTTCAGGCTACATGGGTGTTCCTGTGGTATCCTGAGCAACAGTGTGAGGCCTTGCTTCTGAAATGTAAAAGAAAAGAAACCCAGAGCGTTGGAGCTGAGAGGCAGTTTGGAGGGTATTTACACTGGCACCAGGTGTTAGCATGTTCGGAGAGCTGAGACGAGTGACCCGGGAACTCAACCGCTACTACACATTTCCACACACTGGGCAAGTTGTAGGTTGTCTTCAACCTTGGTCCCTTCGTTTGCAGCTGAAGATGGCAGCTACATCATAGGGTTTTAATGAGGAATAGAAATGTGTGCAAAGCATTCCTCAATGTAAACATAGCATGTAGAATACAGTGTGTACAGTTATCATTAGTAAGAGCCTTCATTCTGGTGAGCAGAAAGGAAAGCAGCCAAGTCTGAGGTCACAGAGCTTAGGATACAAGTAGCAGCCAGGTCAGGGACTGATATTTTAAATTTTCAGTTCAGTGTCCTTCATGCCTCTTCATAATGCAGTTGGCTTTTATTATTATTATTATTATTATTATTATTATTATTATTATTATTATTTTGGTTTTTCAAGACAGGGTTTCTCTGTGTAGTTTTGGTACATGTCTTGGATCTCGCTCTGTAGACCAGGCTGGCCTTGAACTCACAGAGATCCGCCTGACTCTGCCTCCCGAGTGCTGGGATTAAAGGTGTGTGCCACTGCCACCTGGCAGCTTTAATTTTTAAATTATATAGATACATAAGTGTCTGTGTGGGTGTGTATATGTAGGTGCAGATGCTCACAGAGGTCAGAGGTGTTGGATCCCCAGGACCTGGAGTTCTTAGTGGTTGTGATCCAGCTGATATGGATGCTGGGAATCAAACTCTGGCTCTCCGGAAAAGCAGTGAGTGATCCTAACCACTGAGTCATCTCTTCACTCCCAGTTGACTTTCTTTTTCTTTTCTTCTCCTTTTTTTTTATTTTTTATTTTTTGGGTTTATTTTGTTTTTTGAGACAGGGTTTCTTTGTGTGGCTCTGACTGTCCTGGGACTTGCTCTGTAGACTAGGCTAACCTCAAACTCAGAGATCCACCTGCTTCTGCCCTGCCTCTTCCCCCAAGTGGTGGGATTAAAGGTGTGCACCAACCATGACTGGCAGTTTTGTTTTGTTTTGTTTTCGTTCTTATTCTTTATTTTATTTTTCACTATTTAGTAAAAAAAAAAAAAACAAAAACAAAAACCCAGCAACTACTACAACATGGTGGCACATACCTATAATTCCAACCCTTGGGAAACTGAGACATGTTGATGAGAAAATGCAATTCTCACCGCAAAGGAGATGAGAGTTTCTTCTGAAGCTAACTATGTGACCATATCCTGATAGCACAGATTTTTAGGTCACCCCAAATTCCGTGTTCCACTGTGGAAGCTAGTAATAGAACAAAGAAAGTCATAAATCCAGACTCTTTCACATATGTTGGTGGAGACATGAGAAAGGTGGGGACCTCTGATAAAAGCCTCAGACGTTATCTGATGATGTTCTTAGCTTTGCGGTTGGTGGAAGGTGCTGGTCTGCTGAGTTAAGACATTCCAGAGGGAAGCCAGTGCTCTGTTTGTACATTCCAAGTGATTTGCTGTCAGTCAGCGACAGAGGCCAGTGAATGGCTATTAAGAGGGCTAAAGGTGGCCCAAGATCTTTTCTCTCTGGACTTGCAACATCCCCAGCTCTCTGCAGTCACTGAGATTCTAATCGGTCAATCAGCCTTTGTCGTCAGAAGATGCAGCTCCCTCCTGGGAGGCTCTACAGGCAGGAGAGTCTACCTGAAGAAGTTCAGGCTAGTCTGGACTGCGTAGTGAAGCCCCGTCTCAAAGAAGAGAAAGTTGGGGGCTGGTGAGATGACTCAGCGGTTGAGAGCCTGTGCTATTCTTCCTCGGTGCCTCACAACTGTCTGTAACTCCAGTTTCAGGGGATCTGGGATATGATGCCCTCTTCTGCCCTCCCACTGGGTACCAGACATGCACATGGTACCCTTACATGCAGGCAAAACCCATACAATAAAGTAAAAAAAAAAAAAAATCCTTTTTTAAAAAGAAAAGGTTTTTGTCTCCTTGCTTGCTTGCTTGTTTTCGGAGTGAAAATAAAAGAAGGAAAAACCATGCCCACAGCTCTACCACTCCTCTACACACCCACCTTTTTCTTTCTTTAGGGAGGTCGCTGGAATAGGAACTCTACAGGTGCCCAGGCAGGAGGCAGTGTTCAGGAGAGGAGACTGAACTGTCCAGCTTACCCATCTGGTTCCAGCTCGGATGCTGAGTGGTAAGGAAAGCATTTTGAACTCCTTTCCTTGGGGCTGGGGAGATGGCTCAGTGGTTAAGAGCACTGGCTGCTCTTCCAGAGGATCCGGGTTCAGTTCTTAGTATTATACGTGGAGGCTTGAAACCGTCTGTAACTGCAGTTCCAAAGGACCTGACACCCTCTTCTGACTCTCCACAGGCCAGCCACACATGTGGTACATATTCGGGCAAAATGCTCATACACAAAAAATACAAAGAAATCTCCTTTCCTGACCCTAACAGCCTACAGTCAAGGGTTTGGGCACAACTTGTAGCAGTTAAAGGACAGAGACTGTGTAGGTTAGTAATTACTCTGAAACAACTTGGTCTCAGGAATTGAGATACCTAACCCCCAGTGTGTGTGCATGTGTTTGTGTGTGTGTGTGTGTGTGTGCAAGAGGAGAGAGAGAGAGAGAGAGAGAGAGAGAGAGAGAGAGAGAGAGAGAGAGAGGGAGGAGAGATGGGGTGGAAGCCAGAGGACTTCTTCCAGGAACTGATTCTCTACCACCATGTGGGTTCTGGGGATTAAACTCGGGTCATCAGGCTTGGCCTGCAAGTGTCTTTACCTACTGAATAAATAAATAGGTTTTCTTTTTCAGTGGTATTAAAATAGGGGTCATAAAATACAGAAGTCCTAAGCAATGATCTGAGTCAATAACTCTTGTGGGAAGAAAATCTTTGGCCTTTCTCAGTCCTGTAGACCTCCTGTTGACCTTTCTTTCTTGAAACCATATCCATGGTTTCTTCTGTTACTCACACTCTTGTCTTTGTGCCTCTCTTTTTTTCCTAGGTTCTTTTTTGGTTGGAGTTCCTTATGTTGTTTCTTCTTCTTCTTCTTCTTCTTCTTCTTCTTCTTCTTCTTCTTTTCTTTTTTTTAAATAAAGTACTGGGTATCAAACCTAGTGCACTGTAGACAAGTGCTCTGCCAATAAAAAAAAAATCCTCAGGCCTCTTTACTTTTTATTTTACCTAGGATGGAGCTTGGAGAAATGGCTCAGTGGTTAAGAGCACTGGCTGTTCTCCCAGAGGACCTGGGTTCAATTCCTAGTACCAATATGGCTGCTCACAACCAGTTCCATAGACAGTGCGTGCATGTGGTGCACAAACATACCTCCATACAAAACACACATATAAGTTAAAAATACGTAAGTCTTTTCTTTTTTAAAAAAGACTTTATTTAATTTTATTTTATGTGCATTGGTGTTTTGTCCGTATTCATGTCTGCATGAGGGCATTGGATCCCCTAGACTTAGAGTTACAGAGACGCTGTGAGCTGCCATGTGGGTGCTGGGAATTGAACCTGGGTCCTCTGGAAGAACAGCCAGTGCGCTTAACCACTGAGCCATCTCTCCAGCCCAAATAAGTCTTTTTTAAAAAATACCCAAGATGCCCTTGGATTCACTGTGGTCCAAACGTGCCTCGAACATGCAATCTTCCTGCCTTAGCTTCCCCAATAGCTGGGTTTACAAGCCTGAGCCACCAGATCTGGATGATTTTGTTTTGTTTTTGTTTTTGAGACAGGGTCTTACTGTGCCAATTTGGCTGGCCTAGAACTTTGCCTCTGCCTCCCCAGTGCTGGGAATAAAAGGCATGTACCCCCATGTCCAGCATACCTGGATGGTTTCGTTTCTCAGGCTGGCCTAGAGCTGATTCCCAGGTTGGACTCAGGCCTATGATGCTCTGTCCTCTGATGCCTTGAGCCCTGAGCCTGTCCTTCACTTCTGTTCTCACTTAGGATCATGTCATGGAGTGATACCATTTACTTCTGTAGGTTTTTTAAAGGCTTATTTTCATTTTAATCCATGTATATGAGTGTATGTGTGTCTCTGTGGGTGTATGCCGTGTGTGTGTGGGGGGGTGCACCAACAGAGGTCAGAAAAGGGTGTTGGATCCCCAGGAGCTGGAGGTTGTGGATGTGAGCCACCCGATGTGATGCTGGGGATTAAACCCGGGTCCTCTGGAAGAATGGTGTGTGCTCTTAACTAATAAGCCATCTCTCCAGCCCCCACTTCTTAGTTTTAACAACATTAATTTCCTAACATCTCCTAAGACTCTATGAGCCCAGAATTCTTCCTTGAGTTTCCAATATATCCATCTGCTTAGTGGTTACTTCCACTTGGATGATTCAAATACACTTTATCTTCATGTTTTTTAAGCCAGCTCCGTTATTTTCTTGTCAGACTCGCTTCTTTTCGTCACTCTTTTGCTAGGTGGCTCCATTGTCTTCCTGAGGCCTCCAAGCACAGACCATCATTCTAATTTTTATTTACTTACTCCTTATACACAGTTGAGGCAAGTTGTTCCCATTATTTTTGTTTATCTAAAATCAGCCGAAACATCAACACTAGAGCTTCCTGAGAGCTCTGCCTCTGGTTCTGTCCCTGTTCAACTCTGCCCCCGTTAGGTACTGAAGTCCCCTGTCTGGAGCATAGACTTGTCATTAGACCCTTGCTGAAATGTTTGGGTTGCTGTCAGTGACCTCAGAGCAACATTTACATTTCTTGACTGTCAGCCGCAGCCTCTAGAGACTAGCTTCTTTCCTTCAACAGCAGCAATCGTAATAGTGACCACCTTGCACTTAGTGTTTCCTCTACGTCAGGTGCCATATCAGCTCATGTAGGCAACAGCTCTGTGAAAGATTACATATTACATACAGAGAAACTGAGGCAAGGGGGGTTCATAGAGAAACAGCTGGGATCCAGAGCCCACTGTTTAATTTATTTTTTGAGACAGGTGTTATCTTGTAGCTCAGGCCGTCACAAACTCTCAGTCTTCTTGCCGTAGCCTCCAAAGTGTTGATATTGTGCCATTAGGTGTGGCAAAACTCACTCTTATTTTAAAGATTCATTTGTTTTTATTTATATTATCTTTATGTGTAGAAGTGTTTCGTCTGCATTAATGGATATGCACCATATGTGTGTCTGGTTCCCTTAGAGGTCAAAGGTGGGTGTCAGGTCCCCTGGCACTGGAGTTGTGAACTGCCATGTAGGTGCTGAGATCTAAAGCTAGGTCTGGTGCAGCAGCAACAGCAGCAGCAAGGCTTGCTAACCATTGAGCCGTCTCTTCAGCCCCCAGCTCTCTTCTTAATGTACCATATGTACAATTATCTTTTCTGACCTGTCTCCTGAATGTCGTTTTCTTATTCCTTCTGCTGCATAGCAACAGTTTGCTTTTAGTTTTTGTGTGTGTGGATGATTGCTCTTTTGCAGGCCTAGCGTAATTCCTTGCACTGTGTAGACACTTATTAATTGTGCATTGAGTGACTGTGAGTGATACAAATGTAAGACCAACTAGACAAGAAGTATTCTAGGTTAGATCATCTAGTGTAGGACAGTAGGATACCGCCTTACCTAGGGGCCTAAAGAACTTCCAGTTCATCTAACTGAGTAGGTATATAAACCCTGCTGACGTCGTGATACTTCTTCCTGCTCTTGGTGCAGAGGTGGGAACTTGAGTCCCTGCACAGTCCTGGAACTGGGGAGACTTAGAGCTAGTCTTGGATTTGCTACTTAGAGCAACAAAGATTCTGTCTATAGACCTAGAACGAGCAAGCAATAGAGTTAAGAGTAAGCTAGCATGGTGCTGCAGACCTGCTAATCCCAACGCTTGGTAGGCTGAGGCAGGGGGATCTTGAATTTGGGCCAGCCTGGGAGATACAGTAAGGTGGCTGTCTCTAAATAAACAAACAAACAAACAAACAAATAAGCAAAATTGAGCTCTGAAGCTCAGGCAGCCTACCTGGAATCTTAGCTGTTTCTCCCAGTGGTGAACTTCTCTGCCTCAATTTCTCCATATGTAATATGGGTAGAAGAATAGCCCCCATTTCACAGAACTGTTGACTAGATTAGTTAGTGTATTCTTGCTGCAGATGAAATGCAAAGTGAAAGATATCACTATTATGATTTCTCATGTTGAAGGAAATGAAGCTGGTCTTTGGACCCTTCAGGTGACAGACGGTTATGAAGATGAAGAGGCAGCCTGGGCTCCTTTTCGACCTCTGGTCCTGGGATCTGGCCCTACTGGTCTTGCACCTGAGGGACTCATCATCTCTTCTGGGTGGATGAGCAGGAAGAATGCTTTCTCTAGTCAGATCTGTAAGGACAGAGGAGACAAGGAGAACAGACCAGAGGAAGGCCCATAGTACCCTGCCCCTGGCTGCACCTTCTTGTGTGGCTCTGCCTGTAGGCTTACAGAGGCTGTGTGTGCCGTGGGCATTGGGGCATCTTGATGACCCTCTCCCCTCGGGCTTGTTCTCCTTCTTCCAGGCCTCTGTTCTAGAAAGGCCTGGAGTCTGTCCACGGACTGAGATCTGATGGAGGTGTGTTGTTTTGTCCCGTTGAGGACATCTTCCTGGAAAGGTGCAGCTAGCTGCCCAGTGCAACAGCAAACTCCAGGGCTGGAATATTGGATCCCTTCAACTTTGTCCATTAACGTGTGTGAGGAAGAGTCTGTGCTGTGCCTGGTCTTGGAGGGCTTCCAGCAGAGGCCAGGCCCAGCTTTCTCCCTCATTTGAGCCTGTTCTCTTCACATAAAACGAATGGAGGAAGGCAACTTCCACTGTTCTTATGTTGTTGCTTTGAGACAGGGTTTCTCTGTGTATCCCTGACTGTCCTGGAACTCACTCTGTAGACCAGGCTGGCCTTGAACTCACGAGATCTGCCTGCCTCTGCCTCCTGAGTGCTGGATTAAAGGGGTGTGCCACCACCTCCTGGCTCAGTTCATCAGTTTCTAAGTTTTATTTATTTTATGTATGAGTGTGCTGTTTTGCATGCTCACCTGCAGGCCAGAAGAGGGCATCAGATCTCATTACAGATGGCTGTGAGCCACCATGTGGTTGCTGGGAATTGAACTCAGGACCTCTGGAAGAGCAGCCAGTGCTCTTAACCTCTGAGCCATCTCTCCAGCCCGTCACTCCATCAGTTTTTTTTCATGTCTCTCTGTACACTACTTTAGTTTTTCTGCCTCTGCTGAAAAAAAAGATCGCCCACTCCACTCTTCCTGTTTGTATGTATGTATGTACATATGTATGTATGTTTGTATGTATGTATTTGGTCCTAGACTCAGGGCAGTGCCATAAACCGACATTGAGTGGATTCACAGAAGAAACAGAATCTTCCAGTTGTCTGCATTAAAGATCCTCAAAGTGTAACCCACCCTCTTGGGGACAGGGACCTGGGGAGAGTTGTCAGGGTGCAGGCCCTTCCCCACCCCTTTGAATTAAGGTCTCTGAAGGACGGTCTGGGAATAAGCAAGGTCAACAAACTAATCAGACAATTCTTTAAAAAAAAATGAACATTTATTTTTATTTGCTTTTTTCTGTGTGGCGAATGTGCACACTTGTGTGTCCCAGGTGTACTTGCAGGAGTCAGTCCTCTGTTGCACTGGCTCTGGTGAAAAAGAGAACGCCCACTCCACTTGTTGGGCACCTCCTGTTGGTGCTTAGGGTTATACCAGCAAACGAAGGCAAGATCCTCCCCCTTGTAGCGTGCTTGCCACAGGTGAGACAGGAGACAGACAGCAAACACAATGACCGGGTTATGAACTATGTCAGGAGATGATGCAGGTGATGGGGAGGAGAACCCAGCAAACACAACGACCGGGTTATGAACTATGTCAGGAGATGATGCAGGTGATGGGGAGGAGAACCCAGCAAACACAACGGTCAGGGTATGAACTATGTCAGGAGACGGTGCAGGTGATGGGGAGAAGAACCCAGCAAAGGGAATCTGGGAAAGGGAACAGATTGCTGTATTAAAGAGGGAGATGAGGATAGGCCTCAGCCAGTGTATTCGGCAGGGCTCTCTAGAGTGCAGGATTTATGGAATGAATCTCTCTTTCTATTCATATAGGAAAGGAATTTATTAGAATGTCTTACAGGCTACGGTCCAACTAATCTAACAATGGCTGGCTATGATATGGAAGTCCAAGAATCCAGAAGTTGCTCAGTCCACAAGGCTGGATGTCTCAGCTGGTCTTCAGTAGACGCTGGAATCCTGAAGAAGACTCTAGTACCAGTGAAGGAACGGACTGGCTACCAAGGCAAGAGCAAGCAGGCAAAGAGCAAACGCTTCCTTCTTCCATCTCCTTATATAGGCTTCCAGCCAAAGGTGTGGCCCAGATAAAAAGTGTGTCTTCCTGCCTCAAGATCCAGAGCAAAGGCATGCATCTTCCTACCTCAAAGGTCCGGACTAGAAATGGATTCACCCACTTCAAACCAAGGGGGGAAAAAAATCTCACCAGTGTGCCCTCCATTTCTGGATTGTAGTTCATTCCAAATGTTCATTCCAAAAGTTGACAACCAAGGAAAGCCATCAGAGCCAACAAAGAACAGGAAGGCAGGTGGCTGGCTGTGTAGTCATATCGAAATGCCCAGAGACTAGCTGGTGCAGAGGCCCTAACATGGGGTGCATGTCTGGGTCGGAGGGTGAAAGTAGGTAGTGCCTGTTGGGAATCTCTAGAAGTAAGAGGCACTGAGTACTTTCTGTTCCTCTGCTTGACACCCCCCACCCCCCACCCCCTTAACCCCCCACCCCCCCCCCCCCTTAACTCCCTACCCCCCACCTCCCCACCCCCGTTTCACTCCCAGTGGCCATCCCGGGCCAGCGTCCTCTTCTTTGCCATAGACGGTAGGAGGCTTAGAGAATCCTTGTTCGGCAGGGTGATGGTTCCAGAAGACTATATACAGTGTATCAATATTGAATTTTGTAGCCAACTGCCACTGTTGCAGGCATCTGGCCAGGCTTGGCAGTGTTATTTGCTAATTCAACAGTCATCATTTGTACCTTGGCTCTGTGATACCTCTGCTGCTGACCAGAGCACAATGCTGAGGTGGCTGAGAGGTGAACTGGGCTCTGGAAAGGAAAGTGAGCCAGGCTGGACCATAATTCCAGCGAGCTGGGCTTCTCCTTCTCACTGACAGAAGGAATAATTTAGTAAAGATAGCTTTCTTTAAGAACTGGGCGGCTGGTGGTGGTGCACACCTTAATCCCAGCACTTGGGAGGCAGGAGCAGGTGAATCTGTGAGTTCCAGGCCAGCCTGGTCTACAGAGTGAGTTCCAGAACACTTAGGACTACACAGAGAAACCCTGTCTCAAAAAACCAAAACAAACAAACAAACAAAAACAAAACAACAAACCCCAAACCAAACTAGACCAAAACAAAAAACTATGTCCTGAGGGCTGGGTTCTGGTTATTGGTAGAGCCCTTGACTATCACACTCCCCACCATTGTGTGTGTGTGTGTGTGTGTGTGTGTGTGTGTGTGTGTGTGTTTAGACCAGAGGAGGACATTAGGTATACTACTCTATCACTTTGGACCTTATTCTGTCAAGATGAGGTCTCTCACTGAACTGGCTAGCATCCAGCAAACTCAGGGGTCTTCCTGTCTCTTCCCACCACAACACTGGGGTGAAAGGTGTGTGTGGCCAGACCTAGCGTTTTATATGGGTGCTAGAGATTTGAAGCAGACCCCACGCTTGTACAGCAAGCACGCTTACCCACTGAGCTGTCTCCCCAGCCTGCTTGCTTGTTTTGGAGGGGTGTTAATAAGGGCTTTCATAGCTGGGTGGCGGTGGTGCACGCCTTTAATCCCAGCTGAGCCAGGCGGTAGATCTCTGTGAGTTCGAGGCCAGCCTGGTCTACAGAGTGAGATTAAAAAAAAAAAAAATTTCATATTTGAAAGTAAGAGGAAGACTTTTTTTTTTAGGAAAAAGAAAATAAGATGCACCCTGGGTATATAGGTGTGGGCTCCTCGAAGAGTTACAGAAAGTGGGGAGCCTCGAGAGAGAGGCTTTTTGTTGTTTTTGTTAACATGCTCTGGGCTTTACATCTGATCCCTTGCATAGAGATGTAGAGGGAGAGAATGAAAAGTGTGTGTGTGTGTGTGTGTGTGTGTGTGTGTGTAGAACAAACAACTATATCCTGTGAAAATGTCTAGGTTTTTTCTCTTACTTTCTCTGATTGAAAAGGGGACTTTACTCTGTCGCCCTTTACCCATGAGTGGGCCAAGAAAGGACGGCGGCAGGGAAGTGGGTCGTCATGACAGGGATGTTCAGAAGCTCATGGAGGCCTGCCTTAGGGTCTCTTCATGCCGGTAGAGCGAGCCCACATCCCGGCTCATGTAAGACGTCTTTTCGTTGTATTTCGTTCTTTATTTATTTATTATTTATTTATTTATTTTTTTTTTTGGTTTTTCGAGACAGGGTTTCTCTGTGTAGCTTTGGAGCCTTTCCTAGAACTTGCTTTGGAGACCAGGCTGACCTCGAACTCACAGAGATCTGCCTGGCTCTGCCTCCCAAGTGCTGGGATTAAAGGCGTGCGCCACCACCGCCTAGCGTTTCTATTTTTTTGAAATATAGCTTCTCTGTGTAGCCCTGGCTGTCCTGGAACTCACTCTGTAGACCAGACTGGCCTCGAACTCTCAGAGATCTGCCTGCCTCTGCCTCCCGAGTGCTGGGATTAAAGGTGTGCACCACCACCACCCGGTCATAAGATGTAAGACATTTTATCTTGGGGCTGGAGGAATGGCTCTGTGGGTTAGAGCACTTACTGCTTTTGCAGAGGACCCAGGTTTGGTTCTCAGCACACAATTGTCTGTAACTCCAGTCCCAGAGAATCTACAGAGAGAGAGAGAGAGAGAGAGAGAGAGAGAGAGAGAGAGAGAGAACCCTGAGGTCAGTGGTGCAGAGGTTAAACAGCCTCAGGGATTGAGCAAAGTGAAAACAGGGAACTTGCTAGGAATGTCCCTGGAGGTGCCTGGGTCTCTGACACTGAGTGGGATTGAGGCTGTGGTAGAATCTAGGTTCATGGCAGAGCAGTGCTTTGTAATATGAGAGCATTCCAGAAGAGAGGGAGAAGACAGCTAGAAGAAGGTTCTGGACCAGGATGTCCAGAACAGTTGGGGGAAACTGTGTGACACACAAGCTCCTGTGATGGCTTACGACCCTCACAGGGTGCAGGGTAGTCTCCTGAAGCCCCCAGATGCTGCAGGGCCCAAAGGCAGGTGAAGGCCAGGGCAGGAGTGGGAAAACCAGGCCAGTAAAGGAGATCTGTCAAGCTCCTTGGGAGCCGTGGGTAACTGGCAAACCCTCTCCTGGCCTTGTCTCCTGAGTGCTGAGATTATTGACATGCAATACCCACCCTGAGTTCCAGCTGACTCGCAGTTAGACTTGGTGGTTGCTAAGGACTCTGCCCCTTGAAAGTATGGTCTGCATGTGCCTGATCATCTTATCTCAACTTGCCACAAGCTGGAGTCATCAGAGGAGGGAGCCTCAACTGAGAAAATGCCTCCGTAATATAGGGCCGTAGTTGCCTGGCAGTGGTGGCCCATGCCTTTAATCCCAGCACTCTGGAGGTAGAAGCAGGTAGATCTCTGTGAACTTGAGGTCAGCCTGGTCTACAGAGTGAGTTCCAGGGCAGCCAGAGCTGTTATACAAAGAAAAACCAAAAAAAAAAAACCCAAAAAAAAAAGAAAGAAAAGAAAGAAAGAAAGAAAGAAAGAAAAAGAAAGAAAGGAAGGAAGGAAGGAAGGAAGGAAGGAAGAAAGAAAGAAAGAAAAAAGAGTTGTACGCAAGCCTGTAGGGCATTTTCTTAATTAGTGATTGATGGGGGAGGGACCAGCCCATTGTGGGTGGTGTCATCCCTGGGCAGGTGGTCCTGGGTTCTATAAGAAAGTAGTCTGAGCAAGCCAGTAAGCAGCTCCCCTCCATGGCCTCTGCATTGGCTCCTGCCTCCAGGTTCCTGCCCTGTTTGGTTTGAGTTCCTGTCCTGATCCTTTGATGATGAACTGTGATGTGGAAGTGTAAGCCAAATAAACCCTTTCCTCCCCGAGTTTCTTTGGTCACGTGTTTCGTCCCAGCAGTAGTGACCCTAAGACACTGTGATTCAAAAGAGCGACAGGTTTCTCCACTGGGAGCTGGCTTGATAGTCCTGGTTTATATCTGGATAATGGAGCTCTATGTTGTTATTTTATAAACTCTTAGAATCCTCTTCACCAGGCTGGGTGTGGTGGCACACACCTTTGATCCAGGCACTTGGGAGGCAGAGGCTGGTGGATCTCTGTGAGTTCAAGGCCAGCCTGGTCCACATGGTTCTAGGACAGCCAGGTTTACATAGACTGTCCTTATCTCAAAAACAAACAAACAAAAAAAGAATCCTTTTTACCTTGAGACAATGGATCTGTCTGCCAGCTTCTAGACCAAAATTTCCGATCATTTGATGCAGTACTTTCCCCAAAGCAGGTATAGCTCATGGTGGAACATTTGTCTAACTTGCACGAGGTCATGGGTTCAATCCTTAGAGGAGCAAAAAAAGAAAAAGAAAGAAAAATGAAGAAGAAAAAAGGTGAGATAAAGAGGTTAAAGCCGGGCTTGGTGGCTCGTACTTTACTCTTAGCACTCAGGAGGACTGCTGTGAGTTTAAGGACAGCCTGGGCTACAACACTAAGTTTGAGGCCTACTTGCACTACATAGCAAGACCCTGTCTCAGGAAAGCAAAAACAGAGGGTCATTGAACTGGTTCAGTAAAGGTACCTGCTGCCAAACCCAACAACCTAAGTTCCACCTCAAGGATCCATGGTGGCAGAAGAGAACTGACTCCCAGAAGTTGTTCTCTGGTCTCTAAACATGCTCTGTGGCGGACATGTGCCGCTGCTAATAAATTAAACACACACACACAAACACACATGCATGGGGTTCCATGATCTAACGAGTTGGAGAATAGGTAGGGTAAACACTGTTAACAGTTGTTTTGTTTTTAAAATGTAATGTTGTGTTTTTTAAAGATTTATTCATTTTTATGTGTATGAGTACTTTGCCTGCATGTATGTATGTGCACCAAGTGTGTGCCTGGTGCCTATGGCAGCCAGAAGAGGATGGGCTCCACATGGGCCTTGAGGAGCCCCAAATCTTCTGCTGACCTGGTCTGAGGGCCAGTGATGGGCGGACATGTCATAGCTGTTGACTCACAGTTTCAGAGTTGGTTTTCTTTCTTTTTATAGAGGAGCCTTTATTTAGTTATTTTATTACATGTATTTATTGTATGCACATGTGTGTGGGCATGTATGCTATGGCGTGTATGTGGAGGTCAGAGGACACTGACTGGAGTCAGGTCTCTCCTCTCTGCACGTGGTTCTCAGAGACTGAACTCTGGCTGCTATGTTTGGCAGCAAGTGAACCATGCCCACCATCAGAGTCCCCTGAGCTGGCCTCAGATCGGGACAGAGGTAAGTTGACCAGGAATTTCCTATGCCTCACTGGGGTGGGAAGGCTGTGCTGTGTTGCATTCACTTACCTCTAGGTGTTTAACAACGTACTTTCCATGCCAGTCCCCTCTACCTGCAGCCCTGCCCTGCCTGTCACCACCCTGCCATCTTTCTCCTTCATCCCTCCTTTGGGTTCCTTCTGCCTCCTCTGTGTTCTCTCTGCCCCCAGCCTGGCAGCCTGCCCTGTAGGAATGTTAATTAGCATTCACGATTTAATTAATTCAGTAGCTAATTAATGATTGGGGACTGGGGGTGGAGAGCTAGGATGCTGGGGGGTTGTGAGCCGAAGGTGGCAGAGAGAAGTAGCCGAGGCTGCAGAAGGCATCGCAGATGGCAGTGTGGTGGCTGGCACGGTGCCCACTGCCATGGATGCGAGCACACTTGCACGCACGCACACGTACACACACAAAACCGGAAAGGGTGATCGAGGAATAGAATCAAAAGCCGGGAGAGAAGGGCACAGGGGCCCTGGAAGCCAGGGCTGGGGGGCTGGGGGTGGGGAAGACTCTAGGTCTATTTGAATCTACTCCGGAAGTAGAAGAGTAGGGAAAAAGAAACAACCACGGGCGCAGAAAGAAGAGCGCTCTCCCGGTACCCCACCCCACCCCCACCCCACCCCAGCCACCCCTCCTCCTTGGCATCGGATTCATGGGCACCAGCTGAGGACAGGGTCCCCTCCCTTTGCCTGCCACATAAATATTGGCAACGAGGACCCAGACTCTGAAGGACAGGACATTCCAAAGAAAATAGTTTTCATTTTAAGTTGCCTTTAAATGTATATATATATATGTGTGTGTGTGTGCATATATATACATAACATATAATGTTTATTATATATATTGAAATTGCACCTGTTTTGGCATGAGGGTGAAGGCGAGTGAAAGAAGGTGACCGAGCCAGGAGGCGAGAGAGCACAGATGGCTTGGTGGTGGTATGGTGTGGTGAGTTGTGGGAAGGAAGGAGGGGGGTGGTATAGAGGTTGGGATGGGTGGGATGAGGACCCTGTCTTCCTCTTTTCATTTTACTATGGTTGAAGGAGAAAGAGAAAGAAAGAGAAAGGGAAAGAGAAAGGGGTGGGGAGAGAAGCGAGACAGATGGCAGAGTGGAGAGGCGGCAGCCAGTACCGGCACTGCCCAGCTTGGGCGGACCCAGCTCCCCCCCGCCTGCCAGCTCTCCAAATGCCACCCTTCCCCCATCTTCCCCTCTCCCCATCCCCCCAGCTTGGCACTGATCTCAGGGAGAGAGAGGGAGGGAGGCTGGGCAAAGAGCATCTGTTCCCTCCATTCTCTTAGCTCCATCGGCTGCCAACCTAGGGCCATCGCCTGCCTCCATCACCCCTTCGCCTGCCTGCCCACCACCCAATCCCAAATGGGTACTGGATCAGGTGCCGAATCTGGCTGCCTCCTCGGGTACCAGTCACTGCATTGCTGTGTGTCTGCCCACCGCTGCCTGGCACTCATGGGGCCGTGTGTGTATGTGTTTGTGTGCGCGCGCGCGTGTGTACATGTACGCATACGCGTGTGTTGTATGTGAGCCTCCTGGGCACGGGTGGGGGTTGGCATTGCGGTCGCCACTGTAGCATCCAACTAGAAGGACAGAAGGATAGAGTGGAAGAGGGAGGGGAGAGGAGTGGGGCCTTGGAGGGGAGAAGAGGGTGCACGAGTTGCTTCATGCTGCTTGATTGCAGGCTTGGGCACGGCAGCTGCCACCCTTGTGCCCATGGAGATGGGAGGGGACGCGTGGAGGGGCAGCGACAGGAGCCCTTGTGCTCTGGGAGGAAGGTGCGGCACACAAGAGCTGTTGGCATCACCAGTGTTGGGCTCGTGCCCAGGTCTGGGGTTATGGGGACTAGAGGGACAAGGAGGTAGGGAGGGAGTGTGCTGCCGATGCCACTGTCCCTCTAGGATGAGCTCTGAGAAGTGTCTGGACCAGGAAGGAGTTATCTCTGTTCCAGTCTGGGGCGTGGAGAGAGTAGATGGGGAGGTGCCAAGGAAGAATGGAAGAGGGAGGAGGAGGGACTGTGCCACTACTACCCAGGGAGAACCTCTTTGGGCTGCCAGTGTGGCCTCTTAAGAGAGCACTGAGGAAGACAGCAGGAGAAGTGGGCTGCGAGGGAAGCTGGCACTGCCCATGGAGCCTGGCATGGCTCTGGTGTTGTGTAGACTGGGGAGGGTGACTCTAACTGGGTTAAGAAGGTTGTTGTGCCAGGAGTTAGATGGTGAGATGAAGGATGTTTTCTTTGGGAGACTAGACTTTTCTGCCAGGTCCTCCTTCCCATTCCCTCTTAGACGTGGAGAGCTGAATGCCGCATGAGGACACAATGGAGGGAGCGTGCCATCGCTAAGACCCCAAGGAAGAAGCGTGGTGAGCCCCGACAGTCGTGCTGGCCTCCAGTCATCTCCCCGCTGAAGATGGCCGTCGTATCCTCTAGCCCGGTCTGTATGTACCATGATTGCAGGTGCTGCAGGGAGGGGTCGCGTGGGCAGCTGGGCTGTGACATGGCGAGGGTACCTTTTCGTGGATCCCGTTTGTACCGTCCACTCTTAGAAGTGTGGCTGAATTTTCTCCCTGGTGCTTCCCTCTCCTTCCTCTCTCTTTCATCATCACCATCTGGGTCCCACTGCTTGGCACCCAACCAAGTCGATGCCGCCACAATTGGCAGTATTGCACTGGCATGTGACCAGTGACTCAGATTCTGGCACTGCGGCAAACCGAAAGCCGCCAAACTTGCTCAGGATAACCACTTGGCGACAACGGAGGGAGAGGGGTCATGTGCACAGAAGTGCAGGCTGGGTGGAGCTCCGTGTTGGGAAGCACCAGGCTGCCCTTCACAGATGGACCGAAGCCAGCATTCCCTACAGCCTTTCACCTCTGCTGGTCTCCAAACTGGACACTCATCTCTTTCTCCCTCCACTAACCCCAGTAAGGGGATTTAGATGGCACTATACTGTTGCTGAGCAGCTAGGCAAAGGAATCCGGAGCATAGAGGGACGGGACATCATCTACAGCCACACCTGAAGCCAGTGGCTGTGGACTTCTCTGGGCAGCTAGGACAGGAGAAAAAAAAATTGCAGGGTGAAAAGGCCTGGGGGGGACTTAACAGCTGTGCTGTTACTCAGACAGACCGAAAAGAGTGGAAGGAGACCCTCCCTCCGGCTTTGCTATTAGGGAGTGGCTGGGTTTTACATGTGTGTTTCCTGCTGGCTTGTGGTTGAGATGAACTAGTCCCTTGTTAAAATGTCCCTAGAAGGATGAGAGGCACTCTGGAACTGGAGAGGTGCGGTGTAGGGAAGACAGTGGTACCTGGGACTCTACAGAGACTAAGATTTTATGTTTAGGGATTTCCTAACGGTACCCCAGATAGGACCAGACTAATTTCTGTCTTTGAAATCTCCTCTTGGAAGGAGGACAAGGTCCAACAATGACTATGATAGAGAAGATGCTTTGAAGGACAATCTCCAGTACCTGTGGTGACATACACCAGCCCCTGAAAATCTTAAACTTAAGATGCCCTCTGCTAGTCTTCAGTAGCACTGGCTTTCCCTAATTCCTGGGTAGGCAGAGGCTGTAGGCCATCAGTCTGGAAGATCTGGAGAAAAATGCAGCTTTGGGTAAAGTCAAAGGGGAGACTAGATGGCTCTCAGCGATAAGGCCTGCTCATGGGAAGTAAGCGGAGGTGGGGGGTGGGGGAAGGTGTTGCCCATGCTGGGCAGAGCTGCGCTGGGCTGGGGGAGTTCTGATTTTAACATCTCTGGAAGTGGATGGCAGCTTCAGAAGAAGCAAAGTTTCCACAGGAGAAGAGAAAGCAGGAGGTCTTCGGTCAACACGGTGAGTGGACAGTGGCTAAGAACTGGTTTTTGCTTTTAGAGAGAAAGCCATTATGAGCACATGATACCATCAGATTCTAGTAGATTGCAAGGTTGAAGGTGTTTGTCAAGGTAATGAAAATGGTACATCTAAGAAGAAAAAAATAGAATTGGGTAGAGCTTAACAGTAGAGCACTTGCCTAGCATGTGCGAGGTCTTGGGTTCAATCCCTGGCACTAAAGGGGGAAAAAAGCCTGAAGTGATGCTAGTCACTGTGTGGGAGCCTCTGGTGCAGCAGAGTTGTTCTGGGGACTGGAGAGCTGGGACAGGTCACAGATGTACATGTGAGGCTGAGCTCTCTAAGACAGTAGCTCTTAGCCAACAGCATAGATCATTTCAGCAGGAGTTTCTGATTCACTTGGTGAGCACTGCAGTTCAGAAATACATTTAATCACTATTTGTGGTACTAGGAATTGAACCCAGGACTTGTGCATGATAGGCAAACACTCTATCATTGAGTTACGTCCCCTTTTTGCTTTTTATTTTGAGATGGGGTCTTGCTAAGTTCAAGGCTGGCCTTGAACAAACTCTAGTCTGTGAACCTCTTGCCTCAGCCACTCTCAAAGCTGGCATTACAGGCTTGTACCCCTAGACTTATCTTAGGATGTATTTTAAACACACACTCAGGTAACCATGATGTAGGTGGACAAACTTTGGGACAGACTGTTCTGCGAGATGGCATTCCTCTTGGAGGGCGGTCAGTCTCATCTGAACTTTCCTTTGTATCTGTTTTATCTTGACCACCTTTCACGTCAAACCAATGATATATATGGTGTGGGGTATATGTACGTTTATGCTGAGTAGGGTAATTGGTAAATGGGGGGAGTTGTGAGGTCCACTTAGGACATGGAACTTGTTAGAGCAGTGATTGCAATTGGCAGTAGTTATCACAGAAGACCCCCCCACACACACACACCTTGATAATACTTTCAAAGTCCCACTTCCTTTTCCTCCCAGTTCCTATTGCTAGCTGCCACGTGTTTCTGAAATCTTCCCATCGAGAACCATGAGACTAGGAGCATTGTTTGATGTCCTCTGTGTCCCTGTGAGATCTGTATGGATTTTGTGGTGTGAGAGATCCTGTCTTTTGGAGACCTGGGTTGTGAAGTAGGAGTGGACAGGCCTGGGTCCAGGGCAGTACTGGCAAATGCCCACAACTTAACAGAGATTACCACTGAGCTGCTTGAGTCATTTGATGGGATGTGTCCAGTGTGGGCATTCTCCAAGTTCAGTGAAGATGTTGTGCAGGGTTTGCTATTGTTAAGGATCGCAGATTTACAGATGTGGGCAACAGTGAGCTCCAGCTGACGACCCATTGCTGGGTGTTAGCCATTGGGCAGACTACACATGGCTGGATAAGGCTGTATGGCTTTCCCCACTCTCCTTGACAGGTTCAGCCTCGTTCTGTTCTCCTTATAACCACTCAGCCTGCTTCTCCACTAACTTCTAGCCAGACACCTCTGTCACTGGGGGATTGCCAGAAACCCATGCCATACTGTCAGGGAATAATGCTATCTACTCTAATTTCTGTTTGTGTTTTGGTTAATTAGCTGGGTCCTTCTGTATCAAGGAGAGTCACAGGGTGGTCACACAATTGGGTCACCTAGTTTTGTCACTTGATGCTTTTGGGAAATGTAGTGTCTTCACAGGCACAGGCCTGTGACCTCAGCTGCTCAGGAGGCTGAGGCAGGAGGATCGGGAGCTTAAGAGCTGATTGAGCTAGACAGCAAGTTCAGACCGTCTCAAAAGAACAAATTTATTAAAAATTTAAAAAAAAAAAGAAAAAAGAAACGGAGTCAGTTGTGCTTGCCTGTAATTCCAGCAATTAGGACACGGAGGCCAGAAGACCCAGAGTTCAAGGTCATCCTGAGCTACACAGAGAGTTAAGTCTAACTTAGGCTACATGAGACCCTGTGTTAAAAAAAAAAGAAGCAGGGGTGGCGGTGTGCGGAATGGGGGCTGTGGTTTAGTGGAAGAGCTCCTGCTTAATGTTCCTGGGGCCCTGGATTTGATCCCTAGTTCCACACAAGTTGTAGGCTCTTCCAAGAGGAGTGTTCTCTCAATGTTGCTTGTCTCTTCTTCAAACTTAACAGACCTTGGTCTAGCCTTCCCTAAACGTCCTCTCTCAGAGTTTCATCGTTTCGTAATGTTTCCATGCCTAGTTTCTGAGATGCGTCCCCTGACTTCCCAATACCAGGCCTTCCTGTAACAGAGTCCCAGCCCGGTTCACCCAGTTTCAGGCTGATATGAAAGTTTTGACTCTCACGTACCTCTCTCAGCCATTGACAACAATCATTTACAGCCTTTCCTTCATGAGTTAATCGTGTTCAACACTAGCGGACCCTGGTCACATTTTCCTGAGACTTGCTGTATTTGTGAGCTTTCTGTCTCCATTCACACAAGGATAATTAGCACATGTGAAGTGTTTACAGGCAAGCGCCCTTCCGCTAACCTACAACTTCAATTCCTAGAAGGTACTGCTTCTTAAGGGTGTGAAGGTTATCTCAGGGCATGTTCTCAGGCAAGTGTGAGCCTGTGTGTGTGTGTGTGTGTGTGTGTGTGTGTATGTGTGCATTCATCTCCCTGCAGACCTCTTGGCTGGGGTCTGCTGTTCCTTCTGAGGATGGATTTGTTTTGTTGGTGGGGTGCTATACACAGAACTCTGTTTCTATTCATATGTAAATGGTTATTGTTTTGTTTTTTTTGAGACAGAGGCTCACTGTATAGCCCTGATTGGCCTGGAATCCTATCTGTAGACCAGGCTGGCCTTGAGCTCCCAGAGATCCGTCTGCCTCTGCCTCCTGAGTGCTGGGACTAAAGGTGTGCGCCACCATGGCCAGTCTCATATGTGAATGTTTTTATAGGGATGAATGCCTAGATGAGCAAATGTCTTGAAACAGCAGGTGATGAGAACTTGGCGATCTTGTCTGACACTAAGTAATAGAAAGAAAGCAGTAGCTGGGTCTATTATGCTTAGAATAATTGGCTTTCTTGGTTCTTCTGCAAACTTCTGTAAGTTCACCCTAGGGCCAGAGGTTTGGGGTAAGAACCGGTTCGTCCTACTGTGTATCTGCCCTATCTGGCTACTGAGGCTTCAGATTTCTCTCATGTTCTCCCAGCCAACTTTATTTTTTTTCCTTGTTGAGGACTGAGTACCTTGTGATCCTCTCATGAGGTTTAAAGCAAAGACAGGCAAGATGATTTGCACCTCCTGCTTCCCAGCAATGACCCTGGAGTGAGACGGGACCTGGATTTGGGTGTTTCTTTAGGGTTGTGTATGTTAGGAATCCCAAAGAAGCCATGGTTGACCCATATAATGAGGTCCTCGTTCACGCTTGCTCAACAGACAGGCAGAAGCATTTGTAGGTGTTACCGTGCCTGCCTTTCGTCTGTTATTCCATAAGATCCTGCTGACTTGATGGTCACCTCTAGGATTCTTCAGACACCAGGTCCCCTAGTATGGCTGCTCAGTGTGGCCTGAGAAAGACTGCAGACTGGTCCACCCTGAAGAGTGTGTTGACTGACCTGTCAGCAGCTCCAAGGTTCCTGGGACAGTGCAGTTGCTGTCTACTGTTGTGACTACATGGTGTGTCCCAGGCCACTGTGTTCAAGAGTAAGAAGGCATGAGGAGGAGGAGGAGGAGGAGGAGGAGGAGGAGGAGGAGGAGGAGAAGTAGTTTCTAGTTACAGTAACTTGGTAAAACCATTCATAGTTCAAACTTAATCCAACCTAACCAGGCTAAAATGCATGACACAACACCTCTAATTATCCCAAGGCAGATGTTTACCAAGATTTTCTTTTAAAGTTCCTTCTTTTTCTTTTCTTTCTTCCTTTTTATCTTTTATACACAAGTCACATTCCCAGAAAGCAGAGTTAAAAAACAAAAACAAAAACAAAAAAACCCCTTTTTCCTCATACACATGCTGCTAAGAAAATACTTTTATACATAGAATTTCAACAAGTGAGAGAAAAGGATGGGGGGTATGTGTGGCTGTGAGAGATGCTGAGAGGCAGGGACCAGTGGCGGCAGGCACCAGACCACCACGAGCTAGATTTTCTAGTAACTGGCATTTTTGGTTTCAACAGAATTGGTTTCATCTCCCCTCAGCTGGCTCGAGCTAGGAGTTTCTTAACTTTCAAAGTGAATGGCACAGGAGTTTGAGATCCAGAATATGGGAGAACTAAGGATTTAAGCTGACCCTCCCCTCATCTCCCTTTCTGCACACAAAGCATTGCTTTCTTCGTGTTGGTATGTGGCTGGGGGACCCTGCAAACGCTAAGTTCCAGGGTGGGCAGATAAATATTAAATGGGTAACTAATCCACGAGGCCTGGAGGGACTGCTGGGAGCTAGGGGAGAGATGAGATAGCTGGAGGAGGTGGGGAATTTGCAGGCTTTTCTTTGCTAAAATAAAACCTCTATTAAATCTCTCCTGTGCCGTTCGGGCTAGATTTGGGGATTGCCAAAATTACCCCCGACGGTCACACAGGAAGTAAGATTGGGTGTGGGAAGCTTCTCCTAGGACACTGGCCTCCTGTTGTAGCCCCTGGAGAGCAGGTTGTGCTCAGAGCCCCACTCCCTACACATCTTCTTACAGGTCCTTATGCCTTAACAGACAGGCAGACTTTGGGCAACACCTCCAGTAGATGCCGATGAATGGAGGGGGCAAGGAGAGAGCAGAGGACCAGGAGGAGGAGGAGTGGATGGGGGACAGGAGAGCCTGTAAAGGAAAAGGAGGCTTCAGACAGTCAGAAACACCACAGGAGCCCTGGGGAGGGAAACGTCAATGAGAAGAGAAAAGCACAGGCAAAAGGGATCCACGTCTTGATTTCAGAAACCAGAACTGCCCCCAACCATGCCCCTCTTCTGGGGATGGCCAAGACTCTTGAACAAGGCTTTCTGACCACTGAGAAGGAGATGTATCTTGTGTCCTGATACATGTTCACCTCAGGGGACCGGAGTCATGTCGGAGACTTGGCACAGCAAGGGGAAGGCTGCAGAGCCTCCAGTCCCGTGGATCGCCCGCCCAGTGAGGACTTCGAGGCATCAGAGCTCAGACTGCAAGAAACTCTCAAATGGGGGGTGGGGGGGGGACACCAACAGAAAAACAAAAACAAAACCCAAACCAAACCAAACCAAAGCGGGGGAAAACCACTTGTTTGATGGGAGTTTTCTTTTTTTTTCTCTCTGTATATTCAAAGTTTATGTTTTTCTTTACTTCATTCCTCTGGTCTCTCCATCTCTCTCTCGTGAATGTGCACACTCTCTCTTGCTCTTGTTTATTTGGTGTGTTTCAGTTTTTTTTTTTTTTTAAAAAGAACTTTGGATTTGCCATTGGTGGGCAATGCTGATCCCCCGAGGCTGGACTGCCCTTGGCAGGCAGGGCTAGGGCATGGGGCAGGCCCACGGCTGCTGAGAGGATCTCTGTGTTTAAAGCCTTTGAGAAAAAGTTACTGCGGTTTCCAGGGTATGGGGTGAGGGTTGGTAGAAGGGTTCCTGGCAGCCGCTTCCCCAGGAGTCCAGGCTGCAAGGGTCCCATCAGGTGAGGAGAGGGTCAGGAGGGAGGGGAGTGGGGAGAGTGAACAGGGGCGCTTCTCCCCCAACAGCCTCCAGTTTGGTTAGTTTTATGGGCTCCCTGCCCATCCCAGGCTCCAGCCTTAGGAACCACCTGGGTTTTTGGAGTTTGTGAGCAGTCTGTGCTCTGGACAAGGGGCAAGAAGGAGGGGGATGTGGCAAAGTTGATTCTTTCCACCCCCCCTTTTGTCTTGGGTTTTCTTTTTTCTTCTTCTTCTCTTTCTTTTGGCGTTTTCTCAGTCAGTGTAATAGTATGGAAAAGGTATGTGTTTACAGTGGGATGGATGAGGAGAGAGAGGGGCCGGAGCAGACGTGTACGCCAAGGTGGGGGGGGGCGGCGTCTGCAAGGGGCTGAGAATGAGGGTCAGAGTATCGGTGGGGTGGGGAGGAGGCAGGACTCTGCTGGAGGTGGGGTGTGTGAAGCCCACTGCCGGTGGGAATCGACCGACTCCCATGAGGTGGGCAGAGCTGAAGGTTGGGGTGAGGGAACCCTGAGGCCCTCTCTTGCCCCATCTTGGTTTATCTGTTTATAAAGCTAGAAGTGTAGAGGTAGTAGTAGTTTTGGGGTTGGGGTCCGTGTGAGGTAATCTTGCTTCCTCTTTGGCAAAAGCCACAGCAGCCGGGACAGCAGTGGCGCTGTTGGTAACGGTGATGGGAAGGCCTCCTGGGGGTGGGGCTGCCTTGCGCCTGTGGGCTGAGGAGCGCAGATGGGAGGCTAGGGCTTCACGCCCGCTCAGCAGCACCTCGCAGGCCAGGCAGTGGTAGGTGCAGACAGGCACCCGCAATGGGGGAGGCATGGAACCCCCAGAACCCCGCCCAAAAAAGCAGAAGGATCTCTGGTGGGCGGTAGCTGGGGCCTCGCCGTCAAATGCCATCTTGCACTGGCGGCATAAGTAGCGGTGAGTGACATCGACCGTGGAGATGCCAGCGCTGCCTGTCAGCAGCTCGTCGGCCTCACTACTTTCCCCTTCCCCGGGAGCCGGCAGCTCGGGAGGCTTTGGGGGTGCTGTGGCTGTAGGCTCAGGGGCTTGGGGTGGTGGCTGGAGGAGGGCATTGGGGAGCAGCCCAATGAGGGTCTGAGGTATCACCGGGTTCATGGGAAATAGCCCCTTCTTCATGCCGTAAAGCTGTTGGAAGTAGGCCCCTTGTAACTGAGGACCAAAGACAGCTGGTGGAGCCGCCCCGCCTGAAGGGGGCAATGGGAATGGCAGGAACTGGCCCCCCAACAGGGCTGGGACAGTGGCCTTCAGTGCTTTCAGGTTCTTGAGAGCATCAGTGGAGGAGTTGGTAAGGGTTGCCACTGGCTTTCGCTCACCAGAGACTTTGTCTCCTGAGGGCTCAGTCGCTGGGCCAGGGGTGGGGTCAGCAGAGCTGTTGGTTTGGTTGGACACAGGTCTCTGAGGTAAGGGGCGGCCTGGACCAGCAGTCTGGACCACTGTGGTAGCAGGCAGGACTGAAGTGGCGAGGCCGAGGAGGCCTGAGGAGGCTGCAGGGCCTAGGAGGACGAAAGGAATGATGAAGGATTAATCCTTACAGACCTTCCTGCTCCAGACTACTACTGCACACACCCTTCCCCCTACCCAGCAGCCATATTCTCCTCTCCTCTCCTCAGAGCCTGCAGCAAGGCTCACTGTGTGGGGAGAGCCAGACAGGGCGAGAAGGGCTTGTGATCAGAGGCGATGTTCTCTCAAGGCTCCTCCCAGCCTCCCCAACTCACCTGAATTGAAAGAAGCTATGCTTCCAAGTGGTGGCTGGGCCAGAGCTGGGCCTGGCAAGAGGACAGGAGCCAGGCGAGGCAGGGTCGGGGAAGCCCCCAAGGGCACAGAGGCAGGTGTGGTGGCCGGCGGCCCTTTGGGAGCCAGCGGGGCCTCGGGGGCTGGAGCTAAGTCATAGCATTTGCTTTCACTCTTGAGCTGGGCTCGGACTGCCTCCTTGAGCTTGGCCAGGTGCTGACGGGAGAAGAGGTGGCCCCGGCAGGAGACATAGAAGTCGTACTTGACATCGCAGTAGGGGCAGTCGGTGCGCTGGGCCGCCAAGGTGCCCTCGCTGCTGCTGCTGCCCCCGCTCCCTGCAGGCGCTGTCCCCTGCAGTTTGGCTTTCTTTTCCTTGGCACGAGCATTTTGGAACCAGACCTGAATGACTCTCTTGGGCAGTCCGATTTCCTCCCCCAGCACCTCACACTCCTGCATAGTAGGGGTGCGGTAGGCTTCGTAGCAGGCTTTCATGATCTTCAGCTGCAGGCTGCTCATCTGGGTCCTATATCGCCGCTGCCCCATTCCATCTGGAACCCCAGTCCCACTTCCTGGTCCCCCGCTGGTCCCTCCAGCCCCAGGGGACTCTGGTTCAGCCAGGCTGGAAGTAGATGAGTCACTCAGGTCTCCTGCAGATGGACTGCAAGCCTCGCTTTCTGGAGATACTTTAGAGGGTTCCTCTGGGCCTTCATCCTCACTGAGTGCGGGAGCCGGGAGGGGCAGAGGGGGCTCTGGTGTTGGCACAGTGGCCTCTTTCCCAGGTGGTAGGAACGATAGAGGCCCGGCAGCAGGGGTGACTGCGGGGTAGGGGAAAGCAGGGGCCTCTCTCTTTGGGGCTTCCTTCCCGGTGTCATCTTCTATCTTGCTTAACAGGAGGTTGAATTTGGGGAAGGGTGCTGGGGTGGGTGTAACGGTGGGTTTCACCGCTGGACCAGCTACTCCCCCAGGGGTGCTTCGAAATTGGCCTTTCCTCTCCCGGGCTCGGGTATTCTGGAACCAGACCTGTACTACTCGCTTTTTGAGCCCCACCTCCTCAGAGATGCAGTCGAGCATCTTCCGCGTGGGGTTGGAGTCCTGCATGTACCAGCGGTACAGGATCTCTAGCTGCTCGGGCAGGATGGTAGTGCGCAGGCGCTTGTCTTTGGGGGGTTCGCCCTCTCCTCCACCCCCTGCTTCACTGCCTGTGGGAGACAGACTGCCATCGTCGTGCTTCCGCTTGAGGGGCGTCCCTGTCACTGATGAGGTGCCCGATACTCCAGGGTTTCGCTCCCCGAACACCAGCAGAGGCAGATCTAGGAGCTGTGATGGAGCGTTGGGCTGCGCAGATGGTGGGAAATGTAGTCTGTGGTGAGCAGCCAGGAGGTCCTGGCTGGGGAAGGAAATGGCACACTGGTCACAGGTGTGGGCGGGAGGTGATGGAGATGCCTTCCCTTCAGACTCTTTGCCTTCCGGCCTCGGTGGCTCTGCTTGGTTCAGGTCCTCGCCACCTGCGTGTTCTGGTGACGGGCCACCACGCCCATCGGCAGGTTCGGGGTTCCGCTCCTCCACCTCTTCTTCTTCCACCTCCTCTTCCTCCTCCCCTCCCTCGGCCTCCTCCTCCTCAGGAGGCTGGTCATCATCATAGCACTTCTTGAGGTGCCGAACTAACTCGAAAACACAGGCGAAGGTGGCGTGGCAGCGTCTGCAGCCCGAGGCCCCCGTGGTGCTTCCTCCGGCTGCCACGGGCCCACCCTCACAGGCATTTTTGCGGGCTTTCTGGCGGGCATTCTGGAACCATACTACCACCACACGACTAGCCAGACCCAAGAGATGTGCGAGCCGCTCTACCTCTCCATCCTTGGGGTAGGCGCTGGTCTCAAAGAAAGACTGCAGAGCCTGGGTCTGGAACTCTGTGAACTTGGTTCTGGAGAACCGGCGGCCTGTGGGCACCGTGGGAGGAAGACTGCCTCTGGAGCCTTCCTCTTCCTCTGGGGGCCAGTGCGCTCCTGCCAGACTTCGCTCCTCCGAAGTGTGCATCCCTCCTACTTCGGGCTCTGGAACCATGAAAGGTGGGCCTAGCTGGGGAGGTGACTCCAGGGACCCATCCGGAGGTTTGGGGGGCTCTACTGGGGGTGGGTACAGGCTGTCGTAGCTCTTTCGAAACTGAGCTGCGTAACGACTCAGAGCCTCAAAGGGCAGAAAGCGGCGGTGAACATGTTCCTCGTGAGTCTTGAGGATCAGCATATTGGAGAAGAGTTTCCCACAGGCCCCACAGGCCAGCTTGTCTCCACCCCCCAGAGACTCGGGAGGAGGCGGCGTTGGGGGAGGGGGCACTGCCTGCTTCCCTTCGTTGTACTGAATCACTAACTCAAAGCCGAAGTTTTCTAGAAGGGCCTTGGCTGCTGTGCGGGCAGCCTCATTGGGCGATGCGTGGGGTGGTGAAGAGGGCCCTGCTTCACTCCCTTCTTCAGCTATGAGGGGCCGCTCCCATTCCTGCTCAGCCAGCTCAGCCTTGGGGGGTGCAGGAAGAGGAGGTGGGGTGGCAGCTGGGAGGGACAGCATGGGTGTAGGACTAGCCAGTGCCAGCTTGGGCCCCACTTTGAGGTCATGGAGGTAGAAGGGCAGAAGCAGCTGCTGCTGCTGGAGCTTAAGCAGCGATTCTGGAACCAGAGGGAAGGGGGGCAGGACTGGGGGGGTGAAGAGGGGGGCTGGGAATCGGTGCAGGTCCAAGGGAGGGGGTGGTGGAGACAGGAAGGGCAGTCCAGACATGAAGCCCCCGGGGTCGGGGCCTTTCTTCTCAGTGAGCACCTCGCCCTCAGGCTCGCCTTCCTTGAGCTCTTCTTGGCTGCGCTCCGATCCTTCAGCCTTGGCATCAGTCTTGGTCCCCCTGGAGCGAGTCTGGTGCAGAACTGATCGCATATGAATCTCCAGAGTGGAGCTCTGGTTGTAGGACACTCGGCAGACTGTGCACTTGAAGGGCTTGTCGGATGTAGTGGTGGTGGGTGGTGGGATGCCAGACTCTCCTCGGGCAGGGCACGATGGGTCAATGGCAGCCTTCTTCATCTTATGTAGGTGGGAGACGGAATTATAATGAACCAAGAGGATGTTCTTCTGGGTGAAGGACTCCTTACACACAGTACACTTATAGGGACGAGCAGGGTCAAGAAATTTGTCCAGGGCGAAGTTGGTGGTCTTCCGATAGGTTAGAGGGTGGCGAGAGTCAGCTGGCGATGGCTCTGCGGAGCGGGACTCCCCCATGGCTCCCTCTTCCTCCTCAGCCATGGCCATGGGGGGAGGAGCCACTTCTTCGACTTGGGCATCAAGCTGAGGGACCGGAGAGGGGACTGGAGAAGAGGGCTGATCAGGGCTTCCCGAGGGCTTCTCTGGGCCCTCAACTGCTGCCAGGGGAGGCTCAGGAGGAGGAGGATCTGGGCTGGCCTCTGGAGTCAGGTTAGAGCTTTCTACAGGAGACAGAGAGGCAGAGAACTGTGTTCAAGCCGAGCTCCAACCATTCAATATCCAAAGCCACTGACTTGATGTCGGTTGTCTTCAAACCTCTTTGATCCCTTTTTCGGCCGTTCTGGGAGGTATGCTGTACCCTTCCTTACCTGCTACCTGGTCTCTGCTGGCAGTGGGCTCTGGTCCAGGAGTGGGGCGTTGTAGGCCATCCTCCACAGGGGTTGGTGTGGGTCCAGGTAGCATTTTGGTTGCGAAGGTCATCTCTACGGTGGTGGCCTAGAATGCAGGAAATCCTAGTGGCTTCAGCTCTATTCACTGGCCTACCGCTGTTCCTGACTGGTCCCTCTGCACCTGTGTCTGTGCCAAGCTCCTTTCCCCGGGATCCATCCACTCTCCTGTCTAGACAAACCTCCCAATGAACTGATGCTTTTCTTTGGATGAGGGACTGGGTACGCAGCTGCCCCGACCCCCTTCCCCAGGCTAAAAGACTACCTGGTTCTGCTATTAACAACTCTTCTCAGGGTTTAGTGGAAGCGAGAGTAATGCAGAGTTGTCTTGTCAAGGAGTGAAGGGACCTAGGCAAGCTTCATGCCGAGAGCCACCGCACCAACTTTAAAATCACACTCTCTAGAAAGTCAACTCTCCAGAATGCTGTTTTCTTCACCTCCCACCCCCAGCACACTGCCTGGATAGTGTTGCCTCTCCCTGTCTTCCCACACTGCCCCGACAGGCCCGTAAGACCATTTTCCCTCAGCCGGCACTCACCACAAGCAGCAGCTTCTCAACACACTCGGGCACCACGTTGTGAAGGTGGCTGAGGTGGAAGTGCAGAGCAGGCCGGCCCACCAGCTGCTCCTGGCACAGTGGGCACCTGTATTTGGGCTGCACGGCATGCTGGGAGAGTGTATGGACCCTCACCTGGTCAGACTCTGGGCTCAGGAAGCTGCAGTACGGACAGCAGTATACCTGGGGACACATAGGGGTGGTGGAGTCAGGGAAGAGGTGGGCTGCTGCCTCACAGTCACTAGGATTCAATGCAACGCTGTCCCCATCTCCAGATTTAGGAGACTCGGACAGGAAGGCACCCTGGCTCACCCAGCCCCCAACCAGTCCTGAAAGCTGGCAACTCCACTGGGCTAGGACCAAGGCCATGCTTAGGGTGCTGTTCCGACTTCCTTCTTTGCCAGCTCCCCTCCCTCCACGTGATGTGTCTTCCCCATCTCTGACACCCTTGTCAATCTTCCAGCTGACAGATGGCCCTGTACCAGCCTCTGCCCTGAATCTGGCTCTTACCCATACCCCATGACCCGTCTTTTCTGTGAAGTACATCCTTTCTTCTGGACAATTTTTGGACCTAGAGGTCCCTTATCCCAGCCTATTTTGCTTCTTCTAGGTCCCTGAATATCTACAGAGGGGTCCGATCTGTCTGCCCCTGAAGCTGGCTCAGCTGCTCCCCATTCTCATTCCCTTTCACTACTTCTGTTTGTTTGTTTGCTTTCTTTTTTGTTTTTCAAGACAGGGTTTCTCTGTGTAGCCCTGGCTGTCCTGGAACTCACTCTGTAGACCAGGCTGGCCTCAAACTCACAGAGATCTGTCTGCCTCTGCCTCCCAAGTGCTTGGATTAAAGGTGTGTGCCACCATTGCCTGGCTTCACTACTTCTTCTTCTTTTTTTCCCCAAGATTTATTTATAGCTGGGCATTGGTGGTACACCCTTTAATCCCAGCACTCGGGAGGCAGAGGCAGGTGGATCTCTGTGAGTTTGAGGCCAGCCTGGTCTACAGAGCAAGATCCAGGACAGGCTCCAAAACTCAGAGAAACCCTGTCTCGAAAAACCAAAAAAAAAAAAAAAAAAAAAAAAAAAAAAAGAAGAAGATTAATTTATGTATATTGGTGTTTGCCTGCATGTATGTTTGTATGAAGGTATCAGATCCCCTGGAACTGGAGTTACTGGGAATTGAACCCAGGTTCTTTGGAAGAACAGCCAGTGCTCTTAACTGCTTGAGCCATTGCTCCAGTCACTACTTCTTAATATTAGTAAATACCACTCCCCAAGTGGCCCAGGGAAATTCTGGTCTGTCCCTCAGCACACTGTGGCCTAGACCTCCAGACAGATGGAGGCAATAGAAGCCTGCTGTCACTAACTGAACTGTCTGGTGGGCATTTTGTCTGCTGCCTCAGATCAAGCTGCTCTCTCTGGCCTACCTCTTCTCCTGCTGCCCTGCACTTTCCCAGGCCTGCACATCAGGGCAGGGCACCCAGGCACTCATATTCGTGCACCCCTCAGGACAGGTCCTGTAACACACAGGCTGCAGGGAGGAGTTGGGAGGAAGAGAAACTGAGGACTGAGGTGTCTCTGCATGCGGCAACAGAGTCTGGGAAGCTGTGAGGCCCAGGATGGCATAAAAGACCAGAGACTTGGAATCTCCTCAGAACGGACACTTTAGAGGCCATAAGGCCAAATTGCTCTTGAGTCTTTTCAGGTCCAGGTCCTGGAGCTCAGAGCTTGTTTGGTGCCTCTCCTCTTAAGAAGGGGGTGCCAGGACAGCTTGCCCCGGCTTACGGCTCCCTGTAGGAAGGAACACCCTACTGGCTGTCCTGTGAGGAGACTGCTCTTTTGTCCCCCCCCACCCCCGCTCTCTTTCCATTTCCCCACACTTCTCTCTAGTCTCTCCTACCCTCAATACAATCTCTCTCTTGACGTTTCCTCAAGGTCCCGCCATCCCTTCCTGTCACTCCCCTTATAGGCAGCTTTCTTCCTCACACACTGAACATACGGAACTGGCCTCGAATAGAACTTCTCCTATGATATTCTGAATTAAATTAGCCACAAGCACAACAAAAGCCTCTAGAGCAGTGGTTCTCAACCTTCCTAATGCTGCGACCCTTTAATACAGTTCCTCATGTTGTGGTGACCCCCCCAACCATAAGATTATTTTTGTTGCTACTTCATAACTGTAAGTTTGCTACTGTTATGAATCACAGTGGTCGCAGGGGACCCAAGGGGGTCGTAACCCACAGGTTGAGAACCACTGCTTTAGCGTGCAAGCTCTCAGTAAAGCCAGGCCCCCACCTTCATCATCCCAGTTACCCCAGTTCTGACCGTGATCTGGTTGGCACTGTCTGTGGAAGGGCCCGTTCTGTCCTCTGTCACGCCAGAAGCTGAGGGTGAGAGAAGAGGGTGTTAAAGGACTCTGTAATCCTCCCCGCTTCTTGCACAGCCCCTCTGCTAACACAGAGCTTTCAGGGTAGGAAGTGGGCTGCAGAGAATGGAGAAGATGGGCAGGGAACTCAGCAGCCGGTGAGGCCTGGCAGGGATGACTTCTGGGTTAGCCAGGGCTGGGTTTTCAAAGAGGGCAGAGAGACGCCTGGGCTGACATGACCTGTTTTCCCTTCCCGTTCTTTTGGTTAGTTTTGCTCCTTCTGGGAAGGAGGCCTTTTGGGGTGCTTGGGTTTCTGAAGGGTCCCCTGAACATCCCAGGATACATAGTGAATTGGACCAGGCAAACGGGTCAGAGGCTCACCCAATTGTTCTGTCTTGTTCTGGGCATCTTTCTCAGAGGTGGGCGGCTTAGAGAAGGGGGTGTCAGCCTTCCCTGTGTGGGATGGAGAGAGAGTCAGCACAACCTGGTGAACGCTGGGGAAGGAGGGAGGACACAGGGCAGAGGAAGCAGGACAAGCAGCCAGTCGGTGAAGAAATGGATGAGTGAATCGGGAGGCAGAAAAGGATGAAAAGCCACCAGGAGAAACACAGGGTAAAAGTGAAAATTCCAATAGCGGAACAGTAGGGCAAGCCTAGCACCCTATCCCTAGAAACAAGCCCCACCATAGGACTGGACTAAACTTGGCCTCCTGGCCTGACAGACCCTGGAAAGGGGAAGCCCCCAAAACCCAGTGGGAGGGGCATTGCGAATGTTGAACGAAGCGGCGGCTGTAGTGAACAGGAGGCGATGGGCAAGGAGATTACCACTCAAGTAAGAATTGACAGATGTGTAGGAATTTATTTTCGGTGGCAGCCTAATTAAAGTGTTAAAAGTTCCTTAACTCCATTCAGCCTTGCGCCAGGATCGTTAGCTATTGATCTGGGCCCCTCCAGCACTTAACTCCAGCCAGCGTATTGGCAATTCAATTAGCACCAGTCAATGCTGCCTGTTCCTGGTTCCTGCTGCCCTGCCCTCACCCTCGCCCACCGCTGGCCTCTCCAAAGCCCAGATGCCCATGCCCACCTCTGACAGCCCCTTCCAGGCTCTTCTCCTGCACCCTCTGGATCAATGGCGCCTGGCTGGCTGTTCCCGGCCTCTGCTGGTACAACCTCTGCTGCCTAAGGGGGTCTCTAAGCCCAGCCTTGGGGCTGAAGACCTCCTAGGAGACAGGAAGAGGCTGGGAAACTTGTTGGGGCCTCTTCCCATCCCTGTTGCCTTTGGACCATGCCCACAGTGCCCAACTCCTTCCAACCAGTCTAGCCCGGCATGAAATACGTTTTAGGCTTTTCTTTTTGCCTACCACCCCGCACAACCAATAGAGCTACTAGTTGTTACTCAGAATCACCGGGTCGGTCATTCCCCTTGCGGTCTTCCTGTTCTTTACTCAGCAAAGTCTCTGCCATTCTCTCCCATCTTCCTGTAGTCTCTTGTTCCTCTCCTTGCTGGGAAGCCTCCCTGTTCCTGAAGCCCCCATCCTGCCTTCTCATCCCTTTCCCACGCCTTCCTACTTGCTGGTGCTGGCTCACAGACCTATTTCCACTTCCTATGTCACTTCGTTATGCCCCTGCATCTGCCGCCTCCTGCCCAGCCTGTGCGCTCCTGTTCCCTCTTCTCACCGGGAGTTCGGAGCCGCCCATGGCTGAAGCTCAGGATACTCTGAAGAGCTGAGAGTCCTTCTTCAGCAGCTGGGCCATTTTGTAGCAGCTGCAGACGCCTCTGGGCCTGGGCATCGCGGTGGGCAGGTGTGCGGAGATGTTGGAGCACGGCTAGGCGGGAGGGTGTGTCCCAGGCACACAACAGGCAGCGGTAAAGGCCCAGCTCTGGCCCTGCCTCCGCTCCCTCCATATCCAGGAGAAACTAGAACCATGGAAGAGGCCGGCTCAGATGTAGAAGGGACACCTCCAGATCTCTGGGGACACCCACTCCTCACTGAACTCTTACTCCTGGCTCACCTCCCTCTCCCCTTCTACAGTCACCTATGTAGCACTGCTTCGTCTCTGAATTTCCCTCTTTCTCCTACCGACCCTGGGTTCCTGAGGATGTGGCTGCAACCTGCTGCTGTCCTCTTGAACTTCTGATAACATGATGGGCTGGACTGAGATGGACCCATCCTCCAGCCTACATGGCAGAAGAGCTGAATAAAGTCTGTTTCCCCTCCTCACAGTCCACTGTCCTTTGGTCTGTTTCCAGGTCTGCCCAACACTCTGTTACCCTGGTACACACGTGGCCCTGCTCCTCATGTCCGCCACCCAGGGTTCCTCCGCCACTTCTCTATTCTGCACCTCCTTTCTCCCTGTTCCCTCTCCCTCTCCTGTCCCCCGCTGCCTGAACTTCACCTTGTAGATCTGGCTGTTTTCTTCATGGGCTGACCCGCGGGCGTGCAGCTGCATCTTCTCTTTGCTGTTGGACTCAAAGTCACAGATGTTGCAGCGCAGGTGGAGAGGGGAGACAGAACCGTAAGAAGCCCCGTCCCCCAGGGGCAGTGGGGAAGGTGTGCCCATGGCTCCACCCCCCTCCCTAAGGTGGGCCGCTAGCTGGTACTTCTGGGTATGTTTGTCGGTCTTGAGGTGGAGCTGGAAGTTGGCCTTGAGCTGGGTGCCATAGCAGCAGAGCTTGCAGCGGTGGGTGTCTCCGGCCACCTCCTTCCATTCGGCCTCTGGGAGGCTCCGGCCTATGCTGCAGTGGTAAAGCAGCAGCTCCAGGCTGTCGGTGCTGAAAGCCTGGCACACCAGGCAGCGGAACACCTTCAGGGGTGGGCTGTCATCTGGGGAGGGCGAAGTGGGCAGGCCATCGGATGAGGAGCCCAGGAGCTGACTTGGTGGCAGATGGGTCTCAGGGGAGAGGCTGCCAGGGGCTAGGGGACAGAGACAGATTTAGTGACTAAGGAGGAAAGCGGTGGGGAGCCGACCTCTGGGAGAAGGCAGGGAATACAATTTGGCTTGAGTCAGGGAACTTACCCGTTGTGGGGAACTTTCGGGCAGGTGCTCCAAGGTGGTGGAAACCATTGAGAAGCAGCTGGGCTTCAAGGGGTTTGTCGGGCCTCAGCCCAGGCCCAGGCATAGGTGTCTGAGGCTGTCCTAGGGCCTGGGGCCCAAAGTACTGGAAGAGTTCAGGGGGGTTGGTGGGGGCAGTCCCCGGTGGGGGAGGAGGTCCTGGCCCCACCAGCCCCGGTGGCAGGCCGAGTGGCAGCCCCTGGTGCAGCATCAGGACGTTCTGCATGTGTTTCTCGGAAGTCATGTGGATGCGCAGGTTGCGGGGGATGTTGGTCTCATAGCTGCATGCCTTGCACTGCCAGGATGATTTGGTCTTGGGCTCTTTATCCCCTGCGGCGGGGGGTGGGAGGGATGCCTCCGGGGGACTTCCCTGCCCACCAGGCCCTGCCTGGAAGCCCTGCAGGTTGGCCAGGTGCTTGTCGGACTGCATGTGGATGCTGAGGTTGCCTTTGGTGGTGGTGGAGTAGTTGCAGACATCGCAGCGGTAGGGCTTGTAGCCACAGTTGTAGCTCTCCCCGCGAGCGAGGCGGGGGTGGGCGCCCCCGGCGCTGCAGTAGCTGCAGTGGCTGTTGCTCTCGGGGTGCTTCTCCCGCATGTGCACATCCAGGGTCTGCTGGTACTTGTAGTGCCAGTTGCACTTGGGACACTTGAGAGTCTTGCAGGAATTGCGGGAGTGTAGCAAGGACATGTGGCTGGAGAGGCTGAGGCCCTGAAAGGCTGCAGGGGCTGGAGTGTAGTCATCGATCAGGCGACAGGACTGAGGTGGGTCACTGGTGTCTTCAGGAGACCCTACTGGAGCCGGGAGCGTAGCGACCTCCTTAGAGGTGGGTGAGCTTTGGTTGAGTGGGAGGCAGAGCCCTCCATCCTCTTCTTGCCCCTCAGGGAACCAGTCTGGCCCTGCCTCGCCTCTGGATACTGGTGATTCTTTGGCTTGGGTTGGGCTGGGGTCCCAGGTGGCTAGGGCTGTGGGTGGGGATGGTAGGCTGAGGGCCATAACTTCTTCAGCAGGGAGAACAAGGGCCTGAATGTCTGCCTCTGGGGGGTCATCCTCAGACTGGGCTCCGTGTGTCTCCATGGTCACTGTGCTGTTCTCAGGGACTTTAGGAGAAGGGCAAGCAAGGGGTTTTGGTTCCAGAAAGCTAAGGAAGGCCATGCCACCATCATCACCTTCCTGAAGTACGGCTGGGCTGCCCAGCAAGCCCTGGTGGTGGGCAGGGGTCAGCTTCACTCCATGAGAACGTGTGTGACCTAGAAAGGCCTGGAGCCTGCTGAAACCCAGGCGGCATAGAAGGCAGATCCAGAACAGTGCCCTGTGGTCTCCCCATCGGCTCCCCATGGGGCCATCTTTGGGATCTTCGGTTGGGTTTGGAACCAGCTGGTAGCTCCAGAAGGATCCATCCCTTCCCTCACAGGCGGCCAGAGATGGCGCTGAGGTATCATGGGACAAAATTTGGTCAGAAGAGCTAAAGCCTTGGGTTGGGTCAAAGCCATGCTGGATGTGAAGGGTGGTAAGGTGTGAGGAGGGGAAATGGGCAAGGAGGGGCAGGCTGGGCTCTTCCTTGTTGCTTGCCTCATCCCAGGGGAAGCCCTTTGGTAACAAGAGTTCACTGCCACCTGACAGGGACAGCTTGGCCAGCAGGTAGGCCTCACCTCCAGCTGCAATGAATAAGTGGTTGCTTAGGTCCAAAGGAAGGATTCCTTCCTCTTCCTCCTCCTCCTTTTCCACCCTGAGGTCCTTTGGTGGGATGTGACCACAGCCAGGCTCTTCTTGGGGATCTCCAATCTCCTTTGGTGGAACAAGGCCACAGCCTGACTCCAGAAGCTCTCCCCCTGGCTCTGAGGACCTTACACTTTCAGAGGTGGAGGAGGCATCAGGGGGATCTTTGGTGACAGGATCAGAGGTGCTGGAGGAGGAGGTGTCTGGAGGTGGGGACGGAGCATCGTGCCCAGGAGAAGGAACAGTACCGGAGGAAGAGGCTGAGTTAAGGGTAGCCATGGTAGACGGAGGACTGCTGAGGGTTCATTTCAGCCTGACAGCCAGTACCCTGCAGGGAGGCATGGAGAGAGCAGTGCCATCAGATCTCAGGGTCCCCAGCAAGGTTGAAAGTCTGGACTCTCTAGTCCTGTTATGTTCCCTGAGCACCAGACTCAGGTGCCCTCATGCTGAAGTCCATCAGGCCTAAAAATTAACATATCTAAAACTAGAAATTCACTATTGTTCTCCAAACTAGCTCTTCTCCGTCTTGCAATCTCAAATCTGGTACCATTTATCCTTCTGCTTAGGTATGCCCATCCCATGCTCTGTAAATCTCCATAGCAAGCTCCCAGATGCATCAGACCCTGCACTTACCATCTTCCCCACCAGCGTCATCTTGGCCCCGTTTTCTTCCTGAGCTAATGTAACAGATGGGTTGCTCATTTCCATCCCTGCCTTCTGCAGTCTAGGGTCTCCGTCTAACAGCCAGAATGATCACTTCATTTGTAACTACGAAAACTGCCAAATGTTTGCAAGGAAACCCTTTATCTGCCACCAAGCAACTCATGAGCAGTCTTATTTCGTTTGTATCCTCACCGGCTTTCCCACTTTTCACAATCTGTTTTAAAATAAAGTTTAGGTTATAATTTTCTCTTCTTTTCTTTCCTTTTTTCTCTTTTTGACAGGCTCTCATGCAAACCAGGCTGACCTTGAATTTCTGATTCTCTTACTTATATCTCTACTAGGATTAAAAGTGTGCACCACCACACCTAGTTCATGCAGTCCTGGGAACTGAAGCCAGGGCTTTGTGACTCCTAGGAAAACACTCCACCAACTGAGCTATGTCCTTAGCCCTCCCTCATAGTTGTCTTATAAAAAAGTTACTCGGGTATACTTGTGTGCTATGGCACACATGTGGAGGTCAGGGAGCAACTTTACTTCTCTCTTTTCACTACGTGGGTCCTGGGGATGGAACTCAGGTTGTCATTCTTGGAAGCAAGCATTCTTACCTGCTAAGCCAGCTTGTCAGCCCTCATAATTGTCTTTAAAACATGGAAATCATACTCCACTCTACTTAAAAACCCATCAGTGGCTTCTCATTGCACTCAATAAAATCCAGACCCCTTTCCCTAATCCGCAAGGTCCTACCTGCCAGGAAGTCCACTTTTAGTCTCCCTCCAGATTGCCTTGTTTTAATCCACTGGCCAGTTAGCCAGCCTCCCTGCCTCTCTTTCTCCCCACAACACCCTCTCCCTCTCTTTCGTGGTCTTTCCTGTTTCTCAAACAAGCCAACTTTATTCCTACTTGGGGTCCTTGTCTAAGAGTTTAGTCTGTCTGGGGACTCCTTGACACTCATGTCTGCCCTCAGACTTTTCGCGGCCTAGTGAAACATTTTTCCTGACTTCCTCACTTCCCTTCTAGAGGACTGGTTCCATGGGAGACTCTATCTGCTTTCGATTTCTCTCTGATTACACAGACACAGTCCGGTTCTCTATAACCTAGGCTAGCCTTAAATTCAAGTAGCTGAGAATAATCTTGAATCCTCCTACCTCTACCGCCCAAATGCTGGAATTATAGGCATGTGCTATCGTGCTAATAAATATCTTTCAAATGAATGAGCCCTCGGAAAAACCCTCAGGTCTGGCTCCTAGTCAAAGGTCTTCTTGCTTCCCTGGCACACATCTTTCTCCAGTGCATTCCAGAGCTAGACTGGTTGGGACACGCTGAGTCAGAGGAATTTCCTTGAATCTGTCTCCTCTCCAAACTGGAGATAAAAATATTAGTAGTAAGTCCTAGTAATAATGGTTCTAGCAGCTATTAAAGTATTTATAGCATGGTCTTGGTAACAGCTAAAGGCGTACTGGTATCTTACTTCATCTCACAGTATTTGTATTTAGAGATGAGAAAGCCAAGAAACTCTCAGGTTTACATGCGTCACCGATAGTAACCAGGCTCCAAAATGGTGGGTACTGCTTAGCTGATAGAACGATTATCTAGCATGCATGAAGTCCTGGGCTCAGTTCCCAGCTCTGCATCAATGGGGACAGGCTCAGGCTTGTAATCCCAGTACTCTGGCAATAGAGGCAGGAGGATCAGAAGACCTGGCTACATGGAGTTCAAGACCAGTGTAAGATACATGAGACTCTGTCTCAAATAAATAAATAAATAAATAAATAAATAAATAAATAAATAAACAAAAATAAAAAATAAAAATAAAAACTGGTGTGTGTGTCTGTAGACACAAAACAGGCAGAATTAGTAGTCTCCAAAGAGCTAGGAATCAAGAATAGTGGATAAGGCCAGCAGGGTGCCCACCTTCCTCAAAATTATCAGTTCCCTAAGCATCCATCTAACTCCTCTTCCACTGTCTGTATGATGAAATGGCTAATATTCAGGCCACCCTGCTTCAGAGAAAGGGTGAGGGGATGGCTTCTTTTTCCTTGGTCCATCTTTAACCCTCATCTCCAGATTCCCAGATTTGATATGGGTCCTTGGTCCAGGGGCCATATGGCCTTCAAAACTATTCCCCCTTCCCTCCTCCTCCTGTGAGTCCAGCTAGGTCTGAGTCAGAACCTTCAAGGAATTCTTGCGGGGCAGGATTAGTATGGTAATGAAATGCAAAGGAGTACCTGGTAAAACGGTTGAAGAGAAATCAAAAGGGAAGTGAAGAAGCAGAATGGGGTCGGGGGTGGGGTGCAGGGGGGTGGGGTGCAGAGTTCTAGTTAAGCAGGTAGTGGAAGCCGCGGCATTGCTGGAGAAAGGCATTCCTCCTAAGGATCCTTGGTGGACAGAGGAAGGAAGTCTGTTGGTTTGGGAGGGTTCAGTCATTTCCACAGGTTGGACCCCACCACATTTTACTATCCCACCTGATAGGAGAGCTGAGGGTTGACATTGAGGGAGCTTGGTCCCGCCTGTCTTGGCAGAAGGATAGTCCTGCTTACAAGTATTCGCTCCCTCTTGGCTTTCGACTCACAGCGCTACATCATAGCTCAGACCCTGGAGTAACTCCCAGATCTTCTCCCTCTAAGGCTTAATTCTCACAACTAGAAAAGGACCACCGACTGCTAAGGACAAATCAAAGGGGCTCTCAGCTTTTGGCCTGCTTCTGGGTGAGACCCACAACAGCGCAGGGTAGGTCAGCTGGCGGCTGTTTAAAATTGCAAATCTCTTCCCTACCTTCCAGCCTACCCCTCCTCTTCAGGAATAAATTTCAATTGCAAATTTATCTCTGCCGCAAGCACCCCCCACCTATTTCCCCTGTCCCTTTCTCCTAGGTGTTTCGCCCGTCACACACTATTTAATTAGACTTCTGTGGTCAGGGTGCCTCCAACTTTTAATCCTTCCATTTCCCTCTCTTCCATCTCCTCTCTGAATCTCCAGGTCTCTTTTCTTCTTCTTCTCCCCCCTCCACCCCCCTTCTTGCCTTGAACTGGATTTGACACCGAAGCCTCTAAAAGCCAGCGCCCACCTAACCTGCCCCCCTCAGGCCAAGATTCGTGATCACTCTGTCCCACGGCCACTGGTTCCCGTGGTTCCCAGCATTTCTTAAGAGCAGCTCTCGGGTGGGGTCAAGTCTCACGGGAGGGTCAAGGAAGAAGTCAGCTGTCACGGACCCGACATTACAGCTCGGGAGGCACGGGAGAGGAGGCGGCTGGTGTTCTGGAGGTGGGGGACAGCAGAGGGACGGGCTGGGCCGCTGCAGAGCGGAGAGAGGGGCTGCCGAGCAGGCCGTGGCAGTGGTGTGATTAGAGCAGAGATTGATGGGAAGGGGCGCCACAGACGGCAGAGAGAGTCAATAAAACGAGAGGATCACATTAGAGGCGACAGAGAGCTTTAAATTACAAGGCTGCTGCCACCACGGGGGGTGGGAGGAGGCAGCCCTGGAGCCAAGGGAGGGTGGAGGGTTCCGAGGGTGTAGGCGCCCCGAAAGATGGATCGCCAGCTCTAAAGCGGCCCCTCCATTCCCCCTCCCTCTCTAATGCTCCAGCCCCCCACCGGGGTGAGGTGGAGGGGAGGGGGGATGAGAGAAGGCTGTGGAGAAACAGGTCTTCCCCTCCTCCCCCCAGGAAATGTCACCTCCCCTTCCACCTGGTTTTCCTGTCTGCCTGTGCTTTGGGAAGGGAAGCGTGGAAGCGCTTTCGAGGCACGGCAGGAATGGCTGTCCCGCAACCAAGGCAGTCCTAATGACTGACCTAAAGAGGAAGGCAGAGGGAGAGAGATGGGGCGGGGAGGGGCGGCGGGGGCGACAAGGCCACAGGGAGCCAGGGGCTGGCCAGCCTCACGTTAGGACCCAGAGAGCGGAAGTGAGATCAGGAGGCAGACACAGAACGGCCGAGATTTGAAGTTGCAGAGAAGAAGCGGAAGATCTTTAAGGCAAGCTCTGAGACCCTGCAAGACGGGAGACACCTGGAGAATGACTAGTGCCGGGGGTCGGGGGCAGCAGAGTACTGAAATGCCCTCACTGACAGGCCAGGGAGCCCAGGCTGGCCCACAGAACTGGGTGGGACGAGGAGGGAAAGAAACACCACTGCTCCCTAGTGGTCACGGAGGGAACATCACCAAGCTCCCGATGCCCTCGGAAAAGCAGAAGCAAAGCCTGCCCCTCTCTCTCCATTTCCTCAGGCTCAGTAAAGGACAAAAGGTTTTGTGGCAAAGTGGTTCGGAGAGCAGCATTACATTTGCTTAAAATCTGCATACAATGACTTTTCACGTCAGCTTTCCAAAGATTTTTGCCTTCAGCCAGCATTCCCTTAAAGTCAATTCATAAACTCTGTGTGTGTGTGTGTGTGTGTGTGTGTGTGTGAAGGGTCTCTTAGCCCCAGCTGGCTTGCTTTTGGTGTGTGGTGCTGGAGGATGTACCCACTAGGCAATAGCTGTAGCACTGAGATACTCCCAGCCCTGGGCTTTACATCTCAAGGTGGAAGGGCATGGGCTAAGAGCCATGCAGATCAAGATCATCCAGGCTCCACCACTCACTAGCTGTCAGCCTTGGTAAGTTGCTTATCCAGACTATTTCCTCATGTGGAAAACGGGAGTAATGACGTGAGGGTCAGAAAAGGCAACATGAAAGTGTTTGGCCTGGGTGTCAGTGAGGTCCTTTCTTTACCTCCTGTGGTGGCTATCTCCTTCCTGGGGCAGAGAACAGTGTCTGAGAGAAGGATGACATCCCTGTGCTTTGTCTTGATGGGGGCCGATAGTTGGATTCAAACCCAGGCTCCCCAGACTCACGCCTCACTTCTTTCTTCTTTCTCTCCTCCTTTTTTTTTTTTTTTTTTTTTTTGAGACAGGATTTTGCTCTGGCAGTAGACTACCCATGATCCTTCTGCCTCAGCTTCCCAAGTGGGATTATAGGTGTGCCTTACCATACATGGTTGGCAGAGTTCAAGTCTTACTTGGCCTTTGTTTATTATTGTGGTGCTGGGGGTTATACTTGGGGCCTTGTGTATGCTAGGCGAGGGCTCCACCTCGGAGCTCCATGTCCAGCCCTTACTTGGCTGCTGGGTCTGGAGACACTCATTATCTCAGAGCAAAGGAAAGCTCTTCTGAGCTCACCCTCAGGCTAGGTGAAGCAGCTAATACTGAGGTCCAAACTATTATGGCCCCTCCCTGCACTTACTTTTTAATGGGTTCATTTATTTTGGTGGTTGTAGGCACTGAATCTAGGGCCTCAAGAGGCAAGCGCTCTCTCACTGAGCTACAGATGCAGACCTTTTCTTTTACTTTAAAGGTTTTTAATTATGTAGGTGTGTGCGCACCGGTGGGTGTGAGTGCAGGTACAGATGGAGACCAAAGACATCAGATCCCCTCTGGATCTGGAGTTACAGGCAGTTGTGAGTCGCTAGACATGGGTGCTGGGAATTGGGTCCTCTGAAAGAGCAGTAAGTGCTCTCAACTGCTGAGCCACGCCCCTCCAACCTCCCCCCCCCTTTTTTTCTGAAACATGGTCTCATCATGTAGCCCTGGAACTCTCACTGAAGACCAGGCTGTCCCTGAACTCACAGTGATCCTCCTGCCTCTGCAGCCCAAGTACTAGAATTAAAGGTGTATGCTATCATGCCCAGTCATCCCCTTCTTTGATTTTATTATTATTATTTTTAGAAGAAAATTTCAATCTTCTAAAGATGTTTTTTATTTACTCGTGTGTGTGTGTGTGTGTGTGTGTGTGTGTGTGTGTGTGTGTGTGTAGCCTGCAGGCACCCAACGTGGGTCAACAGGCTTGGCAACAGGTGCCTTTATGCACTAAACCATACTACTTGCTGGCCCTTTTTTATTTTCTGATATAGGATCTGACTAAGTTGCTCAGGGTGGCCCTGAACTCACTCTGTAGCCCAGGCAAGCCTAAAACTTGTGCTCCTCCCAAGTATGGAGATCACAGGCCTGTGCCCTGCAAGGCCCAGCTTCCCTTACATTTAAAACGATAACTTCTCTTTAAATCTTACCTGGAATTGAAAAGGAAAATTACAATGCATTATTCCGGCTTCCATTTTGAGTCTACCTACCTTCCCTACTGATGGACCCAGCCTCATGAATATTTAAAAAGTGCTTACTTTGTGTAAGATTAATTTTTTCCAAAAGAGAGGGGGGAAAATGAGTCCAGAGGAAAGTAAACTAAGCAAGCAGAAAAAATGCTACAGAGGACAAAGAAAGACAGTTAAGGCCTAGAGAGAAGAGGCCGAGCCGTGGAGCTGAAGCCGCGCCTTGATTTGCATATGTAAATACTGTGTCTCTTCCAGACTGGGTGGTGAGCTGGCCCTAGTGCAAGGAGGGGACTAGGAGGCTATTTCACACCTTGCAAGATGCTTAAGTTGGGCTTGAGGGAACCCAGTGGTCTGTGAGGAGAAAACGGGGAAACTCAGAGGGAGATGGAGGTGGCCGGGAAGGTGAAAGGGGTGAAAGGGAATTGTGGGCTGAAGCCACACATGCGAACACGTACACGGGTTTTTGAGGTGTGTTCACTGCTAGTAGGGATGGGCATCTAGGAGAAGAGCATGCCAACCGGGTACCTCCCTTGATGGCTCAGAGGTTAGATATTCTAGGACAGTACTATAGGGCTGCTCTGGTGCATAGGTCTGTATGGCCATTTTTAAAAACTATTTATTTATGTATATGTGTATGTTTGTGTGTGAGGTTGCTGTGTGAGGGAAGGTGTCAGTTGTGTGTGTGTGTGTGTGTGTGTGTGTGTGTGTGTGTGTGTTGGAGATGGAGGGGGTTGACAGCTGCCCAATGCAGGTACTAAGGAACTGAACTCTGGAAGAACAGCAATTCTATTGACTTCCGAGCCATCTCTTGAATCCCTCTGTGTGCACCCTGGAGACACTCAGAGGGGCCCATGTTCACATGGATGGCTACACGAAGCTGGCTCCGATCCTTTTGTAGGAACACTCAGAAGTGAAGGGGCAGAGACTAGTGCCCTTACTCAGACTCACCATCCCACTTGATCCGGGCATAGGGTATCTCTGGAAGATTCTTTGAGTTTGGAAGAATGCCACTGCTTCCAAAAAGTGTAAGTTTTTCTGGTTCTTCAATTGATGTGAGCTTGTGTGATATAACACTGTCATTTAAATACTACTGTGACAGCCCTGCCTATAATCCCAGCTACTTGAGAAGACTGAGGCAGGAGCATCATAAGTCTGAGCCTGTCTGGGCTACAAACTGAGGGACCCTGTCTCAAAATAGGAAGTGCCAAGCACAGTGGTGTATTCATGTAATCCCAGCACTCAGGAGTTAGGAACAAAAGGACTGGGAGTTCAAGGCTAACCTTGGCTACAGAGTTATATAAGAGCTTGGCTAAAAACACCAAAAATAAATACATAAATAAAAAAATATGTAAAAAAAAAAGGCATCTGTAGGGGGATATAGCTCAGTGCCTAGGATGTGGGAGGCCCTGGTTCAGTCCCAAGAACTACTAAATAAATAAATCCTACTACAACAACTACTACAGTTTGAACTCTCTCTGTTCCAACAATTCCAAGTGTGGGGTGGGTGTATACTGTAGCGGGGTGCTTGCCTTGTATGCACGGGGCCTTGGGTCACTATTCAGCACTGAACGACATAAACAAACCAAACCCTCTTGGGCTTGGAGGCCCATGCTTATAACCCCAACATTCAGGAGGCCGAGACAGCAGGATTGCCATGAGTTGATAGCCTGAGTTACGCAGTGAGTTTAGGCTAGCCTAGGTCTAGCCTAGTGTTAAGACTTTGTCTCACAACAAACAAATAAAAAACCAAAAGGGGAAGTCCAAAATGTTTTAAAATTAAATTTTGAGCAGCAATATGATTCTAGTACTGCATACACCTATACTATGTGTATGAGTCACAGACATAACACAGGCACACTCAAATACTGTGGAAAACGCTCCTCTTCCTTGGGGGCTGGGGAGATGATGGCAAAGTGATGAAGTACACTTGCTGTCCTTTCAGAATGTCCCAGCATCCACATAGCCAATTCAATCTTCTGTAACTAGCTCCAACACAAGCATCCACGCCCATGTGCACACAGGCATATAGATCACTATGAGTTCAATGACAGCCTGGTTTAGACCAGCCAGGGCTACATAAGTGAGACCCTATTCCAAAAAACAAAACAAAAACAAAACAAAACAAAAAAACAAATAACTTCCAAAACCTAGAAAAACAAACCAACCAAATTTTCCTCCGGCTAATGTTAGACAGCTCAACGGGCGATGTCAGGCTCGGGGTAGGGGTGGGGCCTCTGAAGATGGACCACCTCCCATTACCTTAGGAAAGGGTGGAGGTATCAGAACTTTGTTAAGGTCCACACAGAGGAAAACTGCTTCTTCTTGTTCAGAGGAATGGAATCTGGGTTCTTCCTCTGGCCCTGGGTGGAGATGAGACCTTCTGACTTGCCTTAAATATTAGAACATTGCATATACTCTTGCCCTCTCCCTTAACAGTCAACCCAACTTAGCCTGCCAATCACTTGGCCAGGATACCAACTGCTAGGAAAGCTGATTCACCTGAAGACAAGCTAAGGAAAGGGGAGAATAATTATCCCTTCTCTGAGATACTGTACCTGTAAGTCCCAGAAGCCCCTCCCTTCGTGCAGTTGTGCGCAGATGCTCACTGCTGAGCCTGACTGCATTCCTGAGCTCTAGCTCAGAAGTCTAACTTCTCCGTTCTATTTCTCTGGACAGCTGCCAATGTCCTAAGCATGCTTGCTCTAACTCTCTGGGCTTTCCCACTCTTTTCTCTGAAGTCCTCCAGCATCCACAGCTGCTTGCAGATCTCTAGCTGATCTATATACTCGAAGGTGCGACTTGATCTTCTTTCCCATCTCCTTTCTCTTAAAGCCACCCAGATTTCCAGCTTGCCTGTCCTGCTGGTTTTCTCACAGTTTAATGAAATGGCCCTCAAGCTTCCTTTTAAGGCCATTTTGATTTTTTTCTTTTTGGGTTTTTTGCTTGTTTGTTTTACTTTTTTGTTTGTTTTCTGAGACAGGGTTTCTCTGTATAACAATAGCCCTGGTTGTCTTGGAACTCACTTTGTAGGCCAGGCTGGCTTCAAACTCACAGAGATCCGCCTGCCTCTGCTTCCATAGTGCTGTGCTGGGAGAAAGGTATGTGCCACCACTGCCCATCTTAATTTTTTTTTTTCCAAAGACAGAATCTCATTGTGTAGCTTTGGTTGACCTGGAACTCCATGTGTAGATCAGGCTGGCCTTGAACTCATGGAGATCCAGCCTGCCTCTGCCTCCTGAGAGCTGGGATTAAAAGGCATGAGCCAACACATCCAGCTTTGTTTTTAAATTCTTCTATCAGTGACACCAAGAACCTATACAAGGGAACCCCAATTCCCCAGTAATGCTATATGTCTAAAAGATATATATGAAACATGATCTTCATGTTTAGACTTCTGTTCTCTAAACGGAGTGTGCACTGTCTCTGTCTCTCTGTCTCTCTGTCTCTGTCTCTTGAACTGAGGAGAGATAGTTCACCTGCAGCTGTAGTAATTACAATAGCTGACATCTTTAACACAGGGTCTGGTATATGCTAGACAAACACACCACCATGGAGATACATTCCTAGTCACAACAGCCAACATCTTTAAATGTTTGTCATGTGACAGGCACCATGTGGAGCCCCCAGCGAGTATCACAACACTGACCCTCCGCTACCGTCTGACAGCAATACAGACACTTCTTTCAGGAAGTAGCCCAGGCTGGCCTCGAACGCAGAGATCCGCCTGCCTCTGCCTCCCGAGTGCTGGGATTAAAGGCGTGCGCCACCACTGTTGCTGGCTGGAAGAGGCTTTTCTGAATCGTTACGCTGCCCTTGTGCATGCGCTGGTGCCCCTCTTTGAGCTTGAAGGTACAAGGTGATCATTCTGTCTGTACAGAGAAGTTGGGGGCTGGGTTGGGCTATTTGAATGATGATATGTGTGTCTATTTACGTCTCTTTAAGTTCAAAGTTGGAGAGATGGCTCAGCAGGGAAAGATGCTGTGGTACAAGCTAGACAGCCTGAGTGTGGTCCTAAGAACCTACATAAAGATGTAAGTCGAGAACTGATTCCGCAGAGTTGACCTCTGACCTCCATATACACACAACAAAGAACAAATTTTTTAAAAGTTACATCTACCTGTGTATCCATATTAGCATGTGAATTCCATCAAGCAGAATGACGTTACTTAAAAAAACAGACTTGGGGCTGGAGGTGTAGGACTGCCAATACCCCATCACCAAAAGAAAACCCAAAACTCACAGCTTTGTAGTCAGACAGACCTGGTAGCAGATTCTAGTCAGTTCTAGACTGTGCTATGTAAAGGAACCCCGCTGTGTTTGGCTTAAAGCCTCAGTTCAGGTCTTTTCAATGTTATAAAGAAGGCGAGTAGAATGTCATGGAGTTCTGCCCCCCTTTCAGACCAACCCTTTGGATGTGATCAATCAATAAAATAACCACCGCTTTCTATTCACATGCCTTATTTCCTGACGGGGGAATGTTTGAAAAGCTTGCTCTCTGACTGTGTGTGTGGCAGGTGGGGTAGGTGGCCTAGGTGTAGCCCTCTAGGGGCACCTCTTTGGGGGCTCGTGAACGTGCTCACCTCAGGCAGACATGCCCTAAAGTCCTGAGGCTGACACCTATGTTGGCCCTTGCTTTCCATTCCCCATCGTGTGGAATGCTGCTGTGTGCCTGCAAGTGCTTGGTGGCCTGGCGGGCGGGCGGCTGGCACAGAGTGTTTGGGGTGGTGGTAATTACTAGGATGGCCCAGCCCTAATGAGTGTGATCTCGTTACACTCTTGCTGCTTCTAATGGAGCTAACCTCATTTCACAGCCATTAGAGATGGAGATGAGGCCCCGCCCACAGGCCCCGCCAGCTGCAGCTCACAGCTTTGGCCATGGTCTCCCCTCCTGCTCGCCATTATAGTTCACCTCTCTCTCCCTCTCTTTTCTCCTTCTTCCTTCTGGGCCTCATTGTTCTTCTCCATGTCCATCTCTCTCTTCCATCCCCCTTTTTCTTATGCTTCTCTTCTGTCTCCTTGCCGCCATGTCTGAGTTGCTTTACCTCCATTCACTGCCTTCCACACCGTGTCTGGCCTCTGTCCTTCACACTTCCGTCTCTCTGTCCTCTTTGTCCCCTGCCCTTCACCTCTGCTGTCCTTCTCCTCCCCCCACACTGCCCTGTCTGGCCAGAGGACACATCTCCTGAGGAAACCAGCAAAGACAAACAAAAAGCAGTGACTTCATTATACTGGTTAATTATAATTAACCAGCATGGCTTGAACTCAGGACTGGCCTGGAGCTGAGTCAAGGCCTTGATGTTTTCACACATGACAACTCCCTCTCCCTCCTCTGGGCTGTCTTCCTTGGACTAGAGGGTAGGGAAGGGTTCAGACTGCCTGCCTTCTCTGAGGTTCTCTCTGTCCACACAACCCTGTCTCCTTTTTCATGGAGATGACCCCTCTACTCTCAAAGTCACTTCTCCCATCTCTTTCCCACTCTTCTTCTGGTCCAGTCTGCCCAGAACTTTTTCAAGGAAGCGTCTCGGGCTGGCCTCGAACCCCTATTGTAGCAGAAGATGACCTTGAACTCTGGGTCCGCAAGTGCTGAGGTGACGGGCACGCATGTGTCAACATGCCCGACCGTCCAGCACCTGTTTCTTTTGCGTATCTGCTCTTTTCTCTCCCACTCTCCGGCATACTTCAGCTCCTAAAGCACCAGGACGTATCTCTGGGTTTTTAGAAGCCACAGACATAGTCTCAAGGAGCTGGGGGCGGAAGAAGAGTGCCTGTGGCCTGACCAGGCCAGTTTTCCAAACATGGGATGAGGTAGCTATAAAGGAGGGAAGAGGCCTGGGGGAGAAGAGGGGAGACTGGACGAGAGGATTGGAGGTAAGGGGCAGAGGGCCCTTGGCTTGTATAGCCAACAAACAGGGAATGGCACTTTTGAGTATGGAAAGGAATTTACTCCATGTTTTTCCTCCAAGGAAACAATCCAATCCTCTGCCTTCCTTCATTAAGAAGCCAGATGACTGGCAACTTGACCCTTGACCTTTTGCTCAAACCTAGTCCCAAAGGGAGAGCGGGAGGGTAGGTGGCTGGGACTGGAGGCTGCATTGGGGAAAATGTCTACTCTTAAACTAAAAACTTATGGCCCACACCCATCCTGCCCCATCAGCTTGGCACTCCAGCCTGTCATAGGCCCTATATGCACACACTCTGAGCACTGTGGTCTCCTGATGGTGTGTGTCCCCATCCATACATCACTTTGGTGGAGGGCTCTGTTGTGGATTCTAAGGCCTGAACTTTAGCTTTGAGATAATCCTGTATTCTTGCCCAAATAAAGGAGGAAATTCCAGTTCTCAAGTTTGACAGTTGAAGGGAAAAAACGTTGAGGGGTGCTGAGCTGCCTTGGTAGGAAACAGAAAAGAAGCTGGACATAATGCTGCATGCTTATAAGCCCAGGATGTGGGAGGAGAGGCAGTAAAGGGTCAGGAGTGAAGGCAAGTACCTGCTATGTAGTGAGTTTGAGGGCTACATGACATTCCCCCCCCCACACACACACAAAAAGCAAAAGATAAATAACCAGGACTCAGGAGGCAGAGGTGGGAGAATCACTGTGAGTGAAGGCCAGCCTGGTCCTCGTAGCAAGTTCTAGGCTAGCTACAACTAAACAGCAGAACCTTGTCTCAAGAAAAAAAATAAAAAATAAAAAAAAAAAAAAAGACTTTCCTATTCCACCAGTAAAGCTTAACACAGGAGCAGATCCACCATCTGGACATTCTCTCCTAATCTTTCACCCCTGCCTCCCCAGTCAGGGGTGGGTGGGAAAGGGAAAGGGAGGTAGTTAGACAGTGAGTTCATTGAGACTTTCCCAGAGAGCAAAGGGGCCCTGGGAAAGCAGGGGGTGGGATGCCCGAAGCTTAGTGTGAGGCGTCTGAGAAGAAAGATGGAAAAATCAATGAAATGAGTTTCTAACAGTGAGGTAAGGGACCGCCGAGTCGACAGCTTGTCACCTGCTGAAAATATGAGCTGCCCAAGTCCGGGGCGGCTGCTGACAGTACAGATAGCTGCCACTGTCTACTCCCTTCACTGACACCCCCACCTCCAGCCCCTTCCGCAGCGAGGGCTTGCTTATTCTAACCCAGACTCTCCCCAGACCCTCTCTTCCTTGTCTTTTCTGTTAGCTTTCTTAACTCATTCAGGGTCTTCGCCTCATTACTGCAAGAGCAGGACAGGTCCTGAGCCCTGGTTTGATACACCTTTCCCCTCTAAGGCGTCTTTCTGCAGATTCACTCGGAGCCTCATAGTGAGCGAGCTCTGTATCAACAATGGGCGGTCAGATGTGAAGGTCATTCCTTACAGGGTTGTTTACACCAAGGTTTGGGCAGCAGTTAACACCTATCTCTTATGTCTGGCCCACTTGGCCAGTGTTCATGTCCTTGTAACCACTTTGAGACAGGTGTTTAAGGTGGGTCTGGTATTGATTTATGAACTTTTGTGGTCGCTGTGCATGTGTGTGTGTGCACAGGTGCACACCTGTATGTCTGAGCATGGCTGATTCAGTTTTAGCTTCATGATATGGAATGGGGTGGAGATGCTACTTCAGATTTGCCTGCTCTTTGAAAACACCCCTGGGCCTTTTCTGGAATCCGCCTCTTTATCCTCCTCTGTACCCTCCCGAGGCTCCTGGGATGGCTCATTCACATTTTCTTCACATTCTCTCCATAGACTTCCCAGGTCCACCCTGAGAGTTAGTCTGGCCCTTCAGCCTCTAACACTGTCCCTCTTCTCTACCCCCAGGTCTGCTGGTCTTTCCCCTCGTTTCTGATTTCCCAGCTTGACTATGTACGTAGACTGAGGTCTGGGAGATAGGATGGAAGTCAGGACAGGTCTCAGACTCTCTGGACATTTGCTCAACAGGTATTTATGAATATCCGTGTGACAGATACTGCGAAGTGTTACAAAACAATTAGAAACCAGAGGGAGGTATGGTGGCTTAGACCTAAAATTCTAGAACCCAGGAGACTGTAGCAGGAGGATCTCCTCAAGTTTCAGTCCAGCCTGGGCTACAGAGTGAGACCCTGTCTCAACCCTCAACACATTCTCCCCACAAAAAAAGGAAGAGAGTGGATAAAGACAGCTGCTCAGAAGAGAGTGGACTAGCCCTGTATCTCCCACTCTGGTCTCTCAAAATAAAGGGGCCCTTTCATCTTCAGTCAGGTATTACTGTGCCCTCTGGCATTTCCAAGCTCTCCTCTATATTCTTTTCAGGCATCAGTTTATACTCTGCCACTGATCTGGTCTTCTGAATTTCCAGCTTTGGCTTTTACTCCCAAACCCCAAACCACTTGGATGTGATGCTTTCAACAGCTTTCCTTCTGGTTCACAAAGCCTTCTATCCTGTGGCTGACATTTTCAGTTCTCTCCCTTTTCTGCACGCCTCTCTAGTCTGCCGTTTCAACCTCGATGTCCACTGTCTCTTGAGGTCACTTCCTCCTGCTTCTGTCAGGATCAAGCAAGCCTCAGGCCCTCACAAAGTAGTTTGTGACAATTGTCCTGAGCTAAGAATAGCTCCAGAGAAGCAAAGTCACTGCTAGAGACAGGAGTCCTCCAGATATGACTCCATCCAGACCCCGGTGCCACACGTGATGCAGAGGGGCAAGTTGTTCCTGTACGGGTCTCAATATGGTAACACCAGCTGCCTCTGACATCATGGAGGAGGGACCCTGTCAGGTTGCCAAGGCAACCCAGCAATTTATGACATCAGAGGCTTGAAGTCTTTGGTTCTCAGGGGGCTGGGAAGATTCAAGTTCCTGTCATTTGAAGTAAATGGGAATCCTACTTTTTCACCTCTTTTCTGTGTTCTCCTGGCTTGCTTGGCAATAAAATACAGAGTGACTGATGAGGCTGACGGGGTGAATGCTGGTGAGAGCCTCTTCTGTCTCTCTCCGCCGCTGTCATTTCTTTCCTCATAAGCATCTCTCTTTTAAGGCCCAGTGGTAGGCTGCCGAGCCATTTTTTCCAAATTGCTCACCCCCTGCGGTGCTCTCTCTTTGCCTTGGCCGCTGTGTCCTCGTCACACTGGAGGCATTTGTCTCCTTTGATACCCCACGCTCTCCTCTGTTCCCTTTCCAGGGCTCTGTGCAGCTCTGACCTGCTGCTTCAGCACCCCTGCCTTCCACAGCACCCCTGCCTTCCACAGCACCCCTGCCTTCCACATCCATTTACCTTCTTTGTACCACAGTCTTTTCCACCTCATCTTCTTCCTTAATTCTTCCCTTCCCCCACTCTACCACCACACTAATTTCATACTGCTATCATCTTTCCTTTCCTCCTGGATGGCTATTAGCTCATATTTATTAATTAATTCTCTCAATTTTTCATTAATCGCTCCTCAGTTCCTCCCCTTCTCTACTCACCCCGTACAGATTCTCATCATTTCCTTTGGCCAGACATTTCTTTAACCCATGTGTTTACTGAACCTGTTCTTCCTTCCATCGTCTGCCCATATCTACCTCATCTTTTTATCTTTCAAGCTCCTGGGGTCTGGAAAAATAATAATGGGTTTAAACCCACGATAAACTCTGCACGTCCTTTATTCACGATTATCATTCTTTAGACGGAAAGAACATGGCCCTTGCATAAGATAGGTTTTCTGAGAATAATAAAACCTGTCTCATAAAGAATGTTGCCAAATTCAAAGAGAATAATAGCAGGATCCCATGAGGAAAATGAACTCAAAAGTGAAGAAAAAGCCACCGGTATCTAGAATGAACTGAAGGATGGGGGCAGCCAGGTAGGGTGGAGCTAGAGAAACATCCCCTTACAAAATTAAAGTTGACAGTTAACTGACATAATGGAACTGATTGATGAAGGAGTTACATGCCCCTGGAAGCCCATTCAATTGATTTCTTGGCCTTTTTATGTGCCTTCACAAAACACAATCCCCATCTCTCACCCAGCCCTTGGCTTGTGGCATCTTCTGCTGCCAGGGTTAAAATGCTGGATAAAAACAGGATAAAGGATAAAAAAACAAAAACAACAAACCAAAAACCCAACTTTGGTTGACCAAGGAGAGAAGGGAACAAAGATGGAGATGGTGCATGGGAGCTCATCAGCTAAAGGGATACGAAAACAGGGTGAAATAAACTGGTGGGGTAAAGAATATATATACAATGGTAGAGTGGGGGAAGGGAGGAAAATTAAGTCAGCAAGGATGAGGTTTGTGGTGGAAAGCTCCTGGAAAAGCAGAGGACACGCTGGAGACCCAAGGCACATGGCAAACGAGGTAATCAACAATGCCAGAAGTTCCAAGGCTTCCCTGCTGAAGGTGAACAGAAGGCTGTCGTGCCCATGCTGAAAGGGCACTAGAGTCATGGGGGTAGACACATCCGCTCCATCCCCCTACTTTCCAGGCCCCTGGCCGTGGACTACCACAATCATGGCTGATAAGCAAACTCCAAAGTAGCTGAAAAGGCCACCGTTGTGCAGACAGACCCTGAAGGAGAGCGGTGGATGGCTGAACAGTCAGTCTAGGCGTGACACAGAGGGACAGGGGTACGCGTAAGGATCACTCCGATGAGAAGTGTCACAGTCAAGACAGTGACACACAGAACTGGATATAGATGGGGTGGGGAGCCAAGTGAAAAATGGCACAACCACAGATCAGTGGGGGCGCAGGCACAGTGAGAAGCGTGGTCCAGAGCTCAAAAAATGATGAGGGGGCTTAGGAGAGCGGGTGGAGAGTCGGGGTATCAGGAGAAGCAGGGCAGGCATGCTTCACTGTGAATGGGGCTCCCCTCACCTACTTCAGGCAAAAATGAACATTAAAGGTATCCACTCCCGCTTCCACCCCGCACCCCGGCGCGCTAGCCCATCCATCAGCCTTCCCGCCCGGGTTTCTCCCCCATCCCGCAGCCAGCTGAGCTCCTCTGCGCCGCAGGCCCCTCCCGGCTATAGCTCAGAGCTCTTGCACTCACCCAGCCTCCCATTCCCTCCAGGAACCCCGTTCCTGGTACAGCTCGGCGCGGTACGTCTAGGCTCTCGCCACCCTCTGTCTGTCCGGCTGGCCCATATCTTTCTCTTCTCCGTTTCTCCGCCCCTGCCTCTCTTCCCCATTCCGGCTCGCACGCCCTTTCTCCCCACACTCCTGTCCCCTTCTTCCCGGCTGTCTGTCCGTCCGCGTCCCCTCCCCCAGCCCCTTCCCGTCCCTCTCCGTTCCCTCCAGTAGCAGTCTCCCAGCGCCTCCTCTCTCCTCGATCTCGAGATTCGGAAGAGCGTAGAAGGGAAGGAGAGTGAGAGGCAGAGGAGAAAAA
>CABHPH010130669.1:0-22822 GCA_902168325.1 Peromyscus nudipes
GGATTGAAGGCTCACCTTCTGGGATTAAAGGCTGTGTCACCATGCTTGGCCGTTTCTAATGTGGCCTTGAACTCACAGAGATCCAGAGGGATTTCTGTCTCTGGAATGCTAGGATTAAAGGCGTGTGCTACCACTGCCTAACCTCTGTTTAATATTGTGGCTGTTCTGTCTCTGACCCCAGATAAGTTTATTAAGGTACACAATATTTTGGAACACAATACCACCACATTTCCTCTCTTTTTGTCTAAAATTAAAAAAGCTTATAACTAATACTAGAAAAACTATCCAATAAGTATATACAATACATATAGTCAAGATTACATTAACGATGTCTAGTCCATTCTATTAACAATGTCAAGTCCAGTAATATTTGATAAACTCAGACAAAAATTTTCATTACTTATCTTATTTAAAACAAGTAGTTCCTTTTTAAAAGTAGATTCCATAATCTCCCTTTTTATCTTATCATATCCATATTCTCTCTTTTTTCTTTTTATAATACATTCAGTAGTCTACTTTTTGTCATTTTTATATCTTCCCCCTTTTTCTCCAGTGTAGATTCAGTGATCTACCTATTTATCCTATTATTTCTTTATCTTTTTTCTCAGAGTAGATTCGATGATCTATCTCATATCTTATTCTCTTTTTCTTTTTGCTTTCTAGGGGGTGAAGATATCTTTAGGGAATCTTGAAAAGAAAAATTTTAGGTTAATTGTCAAGTCTTGTATCATTTGTCCAGTCTCTGTATAATAGAAAAGTTCAGGGCTTGTCATAAGTCCTTGCTCGAGTAGTCTGTCAGGCTGGATCATCTCAGCTAGTCATCTCAAAATTGTCCTAAACAGTTTGTATTCTAAAGTCCATCTTTCCATGGTGTTAATCAGCTTAATGGCTTTACCATAATCCTTGTGGAATCATCATTGTGTCCTGTCGTCCTTTTGAAGGTTTCAAAGTCAAAGTCGCTGTTAGGCTTGGTCATGGTTCCCTACAGACTTTTTTTTTTTTTTTTTTTTTTTTGTGCCTCCTCTGTGGTTTGGAGTAATCACAGCCTGATAAATATCTGTCTTTCGGAACCATGAACATTCTTCCCTAGAAGAGAAAATCTTCACAGCAATTTCTCCCAACCATTTGTCTTGCCAAACTTTTCCAAACTGACCTTTGCCGATGCTTTCTTGTAACACGATGGTCCTGGCAATTCTTCTCTGAACCAGCAGTAGTAAATCCTTTGTCCCAGGTAGCAGCATCATTGTAGTAACCAACACGATGAGAAGGAGCCGGCAACTCGGAGCAGCAGCCACCGCTTTCATGGTCCCTCCACTGTTTGTGGCTCAGTCCCGGCCGAAGTTTCTCCTAGGTTGGCCTCAAACTTGGAATCCTTCAGCAAATCCTACCGGAGTGCGCCACCACAACCAGCCGAGTGTAGCTCGGGTCTTTTCAAGAATCCGTACCACTAACGTTGGGCGCCAGATGTAGCATGAATCTTAAAAGTCTTATTAATAAAATCAAACCCGAAGCCAGGCATTGGGGTGAAACGCTAGATGGTCAGAGAGACAGAATAAGCTACAGCTACCTTACCTTGCCGGATCCTCAGCTGGTCTTGTTTCCTCAGACTGGAGGCCTCTGAGTCCTCATCCAGAATGGGTCTCAGCTGAACTGTCCGTCTCGAAAGCCTGAATGCTTAACCAGCCCAATGCTTCTCCAGGCCAAATGCCTCTAGTTTCTGGTCCTCACGCCTTATATACCTTTCTGTTTTCTACCACCACTCCCTGGGATTGAAGGCTCACCTTCTGGGATTAAAGGCTGTGTCACCATGCTTTGCTGTTTCTAATGTGGCCTTGAATTCACAGAGATCCAGAGGGATTTCTGTCTCTGGAATGCTAGGATTAAAGGCGTGTGCTACCACTGCCTAACCTCTGTTTAATATTGTGGCTGTTCCGTCTCTGACCCCAGATAAGTTTATTAAGGTACACAATATTTTGGAACACAATACCACCACACTGCCATACTGATTTCCACAGTGGTTGTACAAGCTCGCATTCCCACCAACAGTGGAGGAGTGTTCCCTTTGGTCCACATCCTCTCCAACATTGACTGTCATTGGTGTTTTTGATTGTAGCCATTCTGACAGGTGTAAGGTGGTATCTCAGAGTCGTTTTGATTTGCATTTCTCTGATGATTAAGGATGTTGAGCATTTCTTTAAATGTCTTTCAGCCATTTGTAATTCTTGTTTTGTGAATTCTCTGTTTAGCTCTTTAGCCCATTTTTTTAATTGGATTGTTTAGTATTTTGTTGTCTAGTTTCTTGAATTCTTTATGTACTGTGGAGATCAATCCTCTGTCAGATGTGGGGTTGGTGAAGATCTTTTCCCATTCTATTGGCTGTCTTTTTGTCTTATTGATTGTGTCTTTCGCCTTGCAAAAGCTTCTCAATTTCGAGAGGTCCCATTTATTAATTGTTGTGCTCAGTGTCTGTGCTGTTGTTGTTATATTTAGGAAGTGATCTCTGGTGCCAATGCATTCAAGAGTACTTCCTACTTTCTCTTCTATTAAGTTTAGTGTAACTGGATTTATGTTGAAGTTTATTAAGAAGTACAGCATCCTGTATACTATTAGCAAGGGGAAATGGGCAAGGTCAGCAGAGAACTGTCTATTTCCTTCATAAATACTCTGTTTCCTTAGAAACAAGGTAGAAAATTTAAATCTCAAAGTTGTAGAAGCTAACCTGTGCATCAGGAGGACACCACTTTTAAAAATTTCTTGGCTTCTCTATACAAAACTCTCAAGTAAGTCCGTAAAGGAGAGGATGTCTGTGGTCAAAGTTGTTGTTGTTGTTGTTTACTCTTTTTGGGGGCCCACCAACCAGCTCCCAAGTAAATCACACATGGAAGCTTATTCTTACTTATGAATGCCCAGCCTTAGCTTGGCTTATTTCCTTAACTTTAAATTAGCCCCATATACCTTTTGCCTCTGGGCTTTTCCCATTCTCTTACTCTGTAAATCTTACCCTTACTTCGTTGCTGACTGCATAGCTGAGTGACTGACCCCTAGAGCCCTTCTCCTTCTCCCAGATTTCTCCCTCTCTCTGCCTGCCAACCCCGCCTATCCTTTCTCCTGCCTTGCTATTGGCCAGCTCTTTATTAGACATCAGGTGTTTTAGACAGGCACAGTAACACAGCTTTACAGAGTTAAACAAATGCAACATAAACAAAAGTAACACACCTTAAAATAATCTTCTCCAATAGGTCAAGGTTGGGGGATATCTGGAAAGTACTCTACAGGTCGGGAGGAAGGCTCTGGTTTGTGAGCACAAAGGATGGGTAGTCAAGGGTGCTCCCTGAAGCTGAGTTTAGGGGAATGAGGCAGTGGACGCGAGTCAAATGAGGCACATGCAACTTGTGATGGCCATGAAGGAATCTCTGAGCTCTTTGAATTATGATGCAAGAGGACTGAGTACAGGGGTACAATCATGGCCTAATGTGTGATTGGGTGACCAACCTACTTAGTCCAAAAGCAGGTATGAAGGCTGTCCTAATTTACGTGTCTTTTTTCCCCAAGACAGGATTTCTCCGTATAGTTTTGGTCCCTGTCCTGGATCTCGCTCTGTAGATCAGGCTGGCCACGAACTCACGGAGATCCACCCGGCTCTGCCTCCCGAGTGCTGGGATTAAAGGCATGTGCCACCACTGCCCAGCCCTAATTTACTTTTTAAAAAATTTTGTTTTATGTGTTTAGGTGTTTTGCCTGCATGCATGTCTATGCACTGTGTGCATGTCTGGTGCCCGTGGAAACCAGAAGAGCTCATTGGATTCCCTGGGACTGGAGTTTCAGATGGTTGTGAGTCACCCTGTGGGTGCTGAAATTTGAACCCAGGTCCTCTGGAAGAGTAGCCAGTGCTTTTGACCACTGAACCCCCTAGTTGGCTGTCTATTGCTGTAACAAAGATCCCATGACCAAAAGCAACTTGGGGAGGACAGAGTTTATTTGGCTTGTATACTCCAATCACAGAACGTCATCAAGAGAAACCAAGGCAGGAACTGAAACAGAGGACATGGAGGAATGCTGCTTATTGGCTTGCTCTTCATGGCTTGTACTATTTGCTTTTTTACACAACCCAGAACCACCTATCCAGGGATGGCACTGCCCACAGTGGGCTGAGCCTTTCTGTATTAATCACTAATCAAGAAAATGCTTTCATGGACTTGCCTACAGGCTAATATGATGGAGGTATCTTTTCAATTGAGGTTACTTCTTCCAGATGACCCTAGCTTGTGTCAAGTTAATTCTGTGTAGGGTATGATGTCTTAGGATCTGGTCCAGGAGTGATTGGCCAATACCTTTGTTCTAGAACCACGTGAACCTTTATCACTTGATTTTTGGAAGCAAAAAAAAAAAAAAAAAAAGTGAAGAAGGCAGGGACTGAAAATGTGGAGCAGAATAAGAAATCCCACCAGAGTGAAAAGTTCTCATTAGAGAAGAGAGCAGAAAGGCAAGAACATGTTGAGTGGAGGACAGAAGATCGGGAAAGCCCCCACGAGGCAGGAGAGAACCAACAGAAGATGGGGGTTTGGGTATGATTAACTAGCATGTCTCAGTTGCCTTGTGATGTCTTGGGGGTGGTCCTTCAGAGCTCAAGAATTGTAGAACAATAAAAATTATGTACTTTAAAATTGTGGTGAGGCACAGGCACTGTAGACTGAGCTTGAGGATGACTATGACACACACACTTACCATGAACTATTTTCCCAGCACAAATAGAGGAGACATTAAACACAGAATTGTATCTTTACTTACTGAGAGCTAGATAAATCAGTTTTGATGAAAGAATAGAGCATTTAAAAATACTTATGTGTATATGTGTCTAAGCATATGTATGTGCCCTGTATGATATATTCAGTATCCAAGGAAGTCAGAAGAGTGTGCTGGGTCCTCTAGAATCAGAATTCAAAGCAGTTGTAAGCCACTACGTGGGTGCTGGGAACCAAACTCGGATCCTCTGCAAGAGCATCAAGTGCTCTTAACTGCTGAGACATCTATGTGGCCCTAGAGCATCTTGAAGATTTCTTCTTCACAGCTTTCAAGAAAGGATTTCCATGATGGGACACAGGTAAGGGTGAACATAAGTTAATGTGTGGGTCCATAGATTCACCAACCTGAGCTTGGTTGTGTTACTGTTCCAACAAGGCTCTCTCTTTGTCTTACCTTGAGTGCTTCCTGGAACACTGCTTTATCTTTGACAAGTGAACCCACTTAAGTAATTTCCTGGAGTCTCACAGTTGTTGAAGCACTTTTAATAAGACGTGGCCAAGTTCCTTTTATACTGTCTGAAGCTGGTCATAGGAAAGGATGCCTTTACGGAGCCAGCACAGGTCACCATTTTGTGGTATCATTAGTTCTTCTTTCCTTCTTTCCTTCCTTCCTTCCTTCCTTCCTTTCTTTCTTTTTCTCTTTCTCTCTTTTTTCCGGAGCTGAGGACCGAACCCAGGGCCTTGCGCTTGCTAGACAAGCACTCTACCACTGAGCTAAATCCCTAACCCCTAGTTATTTCATTTTTAGTATTTTTCTACTGGGTGTTTAAGACCATGTAGTAACCAAAAGTTAATCTTCCCCTGCTCTCCAGTTATTTGAATTCCATGGGGTTAGTGGTAGGAACTTTTTAAAAGCTCCTTCTTTCTTTTCATTTTTCTTCTACCATCTACCCAGGTGAGTCAGGGGCTTGCTGACCATGTGGCTTCCCTTGGTGTGGTTGTTTGAATGGAACTGGTTCCCATAACCTAAAAGAGAATGACATTATTAGGAGGTGTGGCTTTGTTGGAGTGGGTATGGCCTTATTGGAGGAAGTGTGTCACTGTGGGGGCAAGCTTTGAGGTTTCCTATGCTCAGGATACTGCCCCAGTGTCTCAGGTGACTTCCTGTTGCCTGCAAGATGTAGCATTCTCAGCTCCAGCACCACATCTGCCTGCACACTGCCGTGCTCCCCATCGTGACGATAATGGATTGAACCTCTGAACTGTAAGTGAGCCACCTTCAGTTAAATGTTTTCCTTATAAGAGTTGCTGTGGTCATGCAGTCTCTTCACCCCAATAAAGCCCTAACTAAGACACTTGGAGAGAGGGGACAGTTTTCTTTGGTGACTCTCTTCTAAAAGCGTCCTATCTCTCCTAGTTCCTGGCTGCCCTTGGAAGGCAAGGGTCAAACTAGTCACTGACCTTTCAGCCCCTTACTCTTCATTGGTTTAGGGCTCCAAGCTTTGGTTGTTGAACACCCAAGAAGGGAAGCTTTACCAGTCTAGAAGAAGTATTGGATTTTATTTTTAGGTTTTGTATAACATTTAGACATTGCTTAGTCAAAAACAGACTTTCTAATGACTTGATTTCAAGACTGTTTTCTACAGTTAAAAGCCTGACAAACTTTTTTCTGAAATTATGACAAAAATATATATTTTTGTTTGTTTTTTAAAGTCAGTTTTGTAAATACTACCAAGAGCAGATCGGTATATTGAGAGCCTCATTGTTTTATTTTTAATTTTTATTTTATTACATTTATTTACATGTACATGGATGCATTAGTCACAGAGGTCAGAGGATAACTTGTTTCTTTCTCTAAATGGGTCCTGGGATTAGACTCATGCTGTCAGGCTTTGTGAAGGTTCTCCCTTCTGTGGGGAATCTAGGAGTCAGGCAAGACACTCCAAGACCAATTCTCTGCACAAAGGAGATTTATCTGCCCCAGAGGGACAGAGGGCGGGGATAAGGGACAAAGAAAGGAGATGGAGGATGAGGGAGAAGGGGAAGGGAACAAGGGAGAGGGAAGAAAAGGGGCAAGGGAGGGGCAGGGATATTTGTCCTGGAGGGGGACAAAGGACTGCCTCTGGATGAAGAGGAGACAGACGTGATCCATAGGCAAATGGCAGTTTATAAAGGTAAAGGGGGAAACCCCACATTAGGATGAGGTGTTTAATTTTAATGGGCATGTTAATTAGGTGAGCCAAAGGGCTTTTGATTGCTGGATTTCAATACATTGATAGCTGGACTTTGGTAGTTGGCCTCAGGAGGAGGAAGCGGCCATAGGGAATGGTCTTGGGGACTGGCTTTAGAAATATAATTTAACGGTTTAGCAAAGCAGAGGGAACTGGGGAGAAGGGCAAGGCTTGTCAGAGCCTTGTTTGCTGTGCTTAGGCTGGCTGGAGTCCCTTCCCCTTTCCCCATTTTCCTTCATGGATGTGGAAAGCTATACTTTTCCACTTACTCAGGCTATGCTGTATTTTCATTCATTTATTCCTAACTTTCTTTGAGATCACGTCTTTGACCTATTGGTTATTTAGGAAAACATTTTTACACACTTGCGAATTTCAAAGCATTGTAACTGATTTCTAATTTCTATTGTGGTTAGAAAGCACCTTTTCTGTTTTAATCTTAAATTTTGAGAGACTGATAACCCAGGATCTACCCCAGTGGTGTTCAGGGCGCTGTCCAATGTCCAAGCTTTGTACTTTCTTGTTGACCCTCTGCCTCCCTGTTCTATTCATGATTGACACTGGGAGATTAGAAACTCCACCTTGGTCAGGCAGTGGTGGTGCACACCTTTAATCCCAGCACTTGGGAGGCAGAGGCAGGTGGATCTCTGTGAGTTCGAGGCCAGCCTGGTCTACAGAGCGAGTTCCAGGACAGCCAGGACTACACAGAGAAAGCGTGTCTTGAAAACAAAACAAAACAAAACAAAAAAAACAAAAAACCCCTCCCCCTTTTCTTAAAGCATTGTCCATTTCTCCTTTTGTTGTGCTGGATTCGGGTTCAGGTACGTTTTAGTTTTGCAGTGTTGTTAGTAGTGAGTTATAATTATAATACATATATGTCTTAAATGACTCATAATGTGTGAACTAATTGTGATCAATCCAAGAGTGAGCAGAGGAACGAGGCCCTGCATCAAGTAAACCAAAAGCTCTGTGGAAGCTGAGGCAGCTGAGTTCCAGACCAGTAGGTACCAGACGCCCTATTCAAAAAAAGGCCCCAAACACTGAGATGGCTGTCAGTTACATGCTTGTCATGAAAGCGTGAGGACTTGAGTTCCAATTTCTAGCATCCATGTAGAAAGCTGGGCCCTTGTGGCTCACCTGCAATCCTGTGCAAGCATGAGCTTGGCTCCCCAGCGGCCATCAGACAAAGTGAGGCATGGTTATGTGCATCCGTGACCCCAGTGCAGTGAGGGCTGAGAGAGGCAGCTAGCACTTGCTGTACGGTCAGAAAGTACCAGGTTCAGTGGGAGACCCTGCCTCAAATAAGGTGGAGAGGGATCATGGAAGACAGCCAGTATTGACCTCTGGCCTTCACGTGCACATGTGTGCACATTCATGAGCTCATGTGTGTGCACACAGAGACAGACAGACAGTCAGACAGACACATGGTGGAGGGTGATTAGGAACAGCTCACACTGAACTCGGCCTGCACCCCCAACAGGGATGTGTACACACACACATACCTCAGCTTCCACAGAGACAGACAGACACATGGTGGAGGGTGATTAGGAACAGCTCACACTGAACTCGGCCTGCACCCCCAACAGGGATGTGTACACACACACATACCTCAGCTTCCACAGAGCTTTTGGTTTACTTGATGCAGGGCCTCATGCGTTTGCCCACTCTTGAATTATTCACAGTTAATTCATGCATTACGAATCATTTAAGGCATATATACGTCACACACACAAAACAAAAATGCCTAACAACTGCAGAGGGTGGCGGCACAGGACTTTACAACCCATCACTTAGCAGCATGGGCTACCTAGTGAAGCTGTTTCCAGAGCCTCCAGAACCAACAAAAAAATGAGTGAAATTGAACATACAGAGGCTGGGAACACGAGGGATCGGGTTGGGAAGTTTGGAGGAAGGACAGGGGGAGAGTAATGAAAGAGATGTCTTGATGGGGGAGCTTTTCGGGGTCAGGGAGAAACCTGGTGGCAGGGAAACTCCAGGAATCCACAAGGATGACCCCAGCTAAGACTCCTAGCAAATGGAGAGGGTGCCTGAACTGGCCATCTACTGTGATCAGACTGGTGATACCCTAATTGTCATCAGAGAGCCTTCATCCAGTAACTGATGGAAACAGATGCAGAGATCCACAACCAAGCACTGGGTGGAGCTCTGGGAGTCCTGATGAAGAGAGGGAGGAGGGATTGTATGAACAAAGTGTGTGTGGTGTGTGTGTGTGGTGTGTGTGGTGTGTGTGTGTGGTGTGTGTGTGTGTGTGTGTGTCAAGGTCATGATGGAGAAACCCACAGAGACAGCTGACCTGAGCTGTGGAATCACATGGACTCTTGGACTCTGGACTGACAGGAAGCCTGCATGAGACCAACCTAGGCCCTCTTCATGTGTGTGACAGTTATGTAGCTTGGTCTGTTTGTGGGTCTCCTAGCAGTGGAATCAGGACCGGTCCCTGGTACTTGAGCTGGCTTTTGGGAACCTACTCCCTATGCTGGGTTGCCTCACCCAGCCTTGAGGCAGGGGGAGGAGCTTGGTCCTGCCTCAATTTGATGAGCCATGGGACGAGTCCTCCAAGGTGGAAGAGGAATGGATAGGGGTGGGGGTGATGGGAGGTGGGGGGAAGGAACGGGAGGAGAGGAGGGAGGGGAAACTCTGGTTGAAATGTAAAATAAATGAAAAAATTTAATATAAAAATAAAAAAATAAAGAGGCTTAGCTGAGCAGTGGTGGCACATGCCGTCAATCCCAGCACTCAGGAGGCAGAGGCAGGTGGATCTTTCAGAGTTCGAGGCCAGCCTGGTCTACAGAGGGAGCCTGGACTACATACATAAATCCTGCAGATAGATAGATAAATAAATAAATAAACAAACAAAACAAATGGGCTTGATGGCAGAGGACACCCTTTTTTTTTTTGTTTTTTGTTTTTTGTTTTTTGAGACAGGGTTTCTCTGTGTAGCTTTGGAGCCTCTCCTGGAACTCACTCTGTAGCCCAGGCTGACCTTGAACTCACAGAGATCGGCCTGCCTCTGCCTCCTGAGTGCTGGGATTAAAGGTGTGCGCCACCACCGCCCGACGAGGACACACTTAACATGGGCAAAGCTCTTCATTTCACCCCCAACAACTGAGCACCGCATCCAAAAAAAAGGCAAATTATGAAAAGCTGCTACTTACATGACAATGCCACAGAACCTGGACAGTGAACCCACAGCAGAAGAAATAAATTTATATCACCACTAATCAACAAATTTTACCTAGTGAAAAGGATTTCCAAAAATGAGGGATAAAGTGGGAGACTGAGGCTAGAGGATTACTGTGAGTTTGAAAGCAGCCTGGGCTATATACATTCTTTACATCAAGCCAGCTAGTACCACACAGCAAGATCCTGTCTCAAAAAAAAAACAACAAAAAAACAAAAAAACAAATAAACAACAACAAATCCCCCCAAACAAGTAGATACGATTTAAGTATAAGGCATGTGGCTCAGTAGTAGAGTGACTGCTTAGGATGTACAAAGTCCTGGCTTTGAGCCCTATCACCCTAAAAACAAAACACCCACAAACCAAAACCAAAAAGCACAAGAGAGTAACAAAGCCTTAAATACTGAACTATTGACACATCATGTTTAGCCCAATACTGAAAACTCATCTTAAATGTTCAATTAGTAGATATTAGATGAATGTGATACCATAAAGGAAGTAAGTGGGTTGCAGGGAGATGTTCAATTGGTAGAATGCTCCCCTGGCATGCAAGAACATCCCTGTGTTCAGTTCAGAACCTGATAACAGCAGTTGTAGTGTCACATGTCTATAATTCTAGCACTTGGTAGGTGGGGGTAGGAGGTTCAGAAGTTCAAGTTCATCCCTGGCAGCGTAGTAAGTTACAGACTAGCCTGGGCTACACGAGACCTTGCCTTTAAAGGGCAGAAATAAGCAGGTTGCAAAACAGTTTGTACAGTTTACCTGCCTTCTCTTCTCCACAGAGGTTTCCTAGTGAGATCTGAGCTTGCTTTACCCAGCAGGGCTGCATTAGAGGATAGCTTGACCATGTGCATAGTTACCAGGTGATTGGAAGAGTCTGCACTATACTAGAGGGAGGCTTCCCCTTGGCATTCTTATGAAAAGCCCCTTTGAAGAGACAGAAGGGGCCGGTTATCCTGTGTTTCTGTTTCTCTCCCCTCTATCTTTCTATCTAAATATTTCTCACTCCTCCCTCCTCAAGAGTACCCTGGGGAAAAAATAGTAGTGGGCCTTCCACAGAGAAATGAGTAGGCTTCCCAGATCCCTCCACAATAAGGCAGGACCTCATTTTGGCCCCGGATTATAGGCACAAGCTACCACATCCAGCTATCAATCAACCCCACTCTAATTATCATATAAATGTACACAGAAAATGAAGGCTAGCAGTCACCCTGAATATGAAGTTCATTCAGGATAAGGCATCTTTGCGAGTGGGAGCACTCTGGGTGATTACTTTGTGCTCTGCCTCTCCCCCAGGTTTTCTAATATGCAGTCTTATTTTTCATCAAGGAAAAGAACAATTTAAAGAAAATAAAAATATTGATTTTTACCTATGAATTAGGCAGTTTAACAAAACCACTACAGTTTTGTTAAGAAACTAGGGTAAATGGATATTTCTAATGACAGTAAAAATTATGAGTGATACTTTCTCTATGGACTTGGCAACATAAACTAAGGTTCTTAAATATAGAGGAAGAAAGTATGTTCAGTGTAGCTCAGTGGCAGAGTGCTTGCCTAGAATGTGCAAGGCCCTGAGTTCAACCCTCAGCCCCTGAAGTAACAGAAAAAGGAAGCACATTCAGCACTAGAAACTAAGCAAAGTACTGGGGATGAGTGCACACAAGCACAGAAAGCTAATGCTCATTTCGAGTGCACGGGCTTCATTTCTACACTGCAAGGTTCCTGACAGACAAACAGAACACTAATGTTATGTACTATAATTCAGTATGAGAGTGTATGCTTTTTCTCTAATGCCACAAAGTGGAAGTCTTTTTTTTTCATATTTTTTTATTAAGAGATTTTCTATTCATTTTGCATACCAATCACAGATTCCCCTGTCCTCCCTCCTCCCGCCCTCAGGCCTTCTCCCCAACCTACTCCCCATTCCCACCTCCTCCAAGGCAAAGTCTCCCATGGGGAGTCAGCAGAGCCTGGTACACTCAGTTGAGGCAGATTCAAGCCCCTCCTCCCTGTACCAAGGCTGTGCAAAGTGTCTCACCATAGGCACTAGGTTCCAAAAAACTGGCTCATGCACTAGGGACAGGTCCCGATTCCACTGCCTGGGGGCCCCTACACAGTTCAAGCTAATCAACTGTCTAACTAGTTGTCTTTGTACTTTTTCCAAGCATGGTCTTGATATCCCTTGTTCATAGAATCCCTCCTCTCTTTCATCCATTGGACTCCTGGAGCTCCGCCTGGGATGACCCGGCCATGGATCTCTGCATCTGCTTCCATCAGTCACTGGATGAGGGTTCTATGATGACAGTTAGGGTATTCAGCCATCCGATCACCAGAGTAAGCCAGCTCAGACACCCTCTCCACTACTGCCAGTAGTCTATGGTGGAGTCATCCTTGTGGATTCCTGGGAACCTCCCTAGCACTCTGCTTCTCCCTATTCCCATGATGTCTTCATTTATCATGGTATCTCTTTCCTTGCTCTCCCACTCTATTCCTGTTCCAGCTCGAACCTCCCACTCCCCTAAGCTCTCGTCTCCCGTCCCTTGCCCTCCATTACCCTCTCCCACCCCCAGTTTGCTCATGTAGATCTCATCCATTTCTCCATCGCTGGGCAATCCATGCATCCTTCCTGTGGAGCAAGAGGAACACTCCTACACTGTTGGTGGGAATGGAAATTTGTACAGCCACTTTGGAAATCAGTATGGCAGTTTCTCAGAAAATTGGGAATCATTCTTCCTCAAGACCCAGCCATACCACTCTTGGGCATATACCCAAGGAATGCTCAATTGTACCACAAGGACACATGCTCAACTATGTTCACAGCAGCATTATTTGTAATAGCCAGAACCTAGAAACAACCTAGATGCCCCTCAACCGAAGAATGGATACAGAAAATGTGGTACATATACATAATGGAGTACTACTAAACAGAGAAAAACAATGACATCATGAGGTTTGCAGGCAAATGGATGAAACTAGAAAATATCATCCTGAGGTAACCCAGACTCAGAAGGACAAACATGGTATGTACTCACTCGTAAGTGGATACTAGATGTAAAGCAAAGGATAACCAGACTGCAACCCACAGCTCCATGGAGGCTAACTAGTAACAAAGTGGAAGTCTTAAGAGAAATTCACTCTTCACGGTTGAGGCTGGAAGCAAAATCGCCTCAAGGTGCTGGAATGTGTCCTAACTGCTCCTCACCTCTTCTGGTTCCTAGCTGTGGTCCCAGTGGGCATTCTTTGGCTAGCAGTCGCTAAACCACCCCACCACTCCCTCTTAGAGGGGCCATCTTCCATGGCTGCCTTTGCTATGTCCTCTTCTCAAAAGGGCATCCTAAACCAGTATGACTACTATCTAATCACAATTACCTTTTCTTCACAAAATCTGAAATATGTCACTTCATATACATATACACACAATATGTATTTTCTTAAAAATACCCATCTCAGCCACAACTCTGCCTGCAGCCTTGGAGTAGTGACTGCTCCTCTGGGTGAAAACTAAATGAAGTAGCTGGCTTATGTGTTCTGTGCTATGTAATACAAAGTTAGCACAGCTCCAGGTGTTCAGGGTAATGAAGGCACAAGACCCTCCACAATGAGAGAAGCTGTTTGTTAAATGTTTCCAAAACACACTGCCAAAAATGGCATGGAGTCAGAAAAAATTCTTATGTCCAAGGGCTAATTATTGATTTCCAAAATGAACTCCTTTAAGAGGCGAGGTTAGTAGGTTGGTGGTGGCACACACCTTTAATCCCAGCACTTGGGAGACAGAGGCAGGCAGATCTCTGTGAGTTCGAGGCCAGCCTGGTTTACAGAGTGAGTTCCAGGACAGCTACACAGAGAAACCCTGGGGGTGGGTGGAGAAAGAGATGAGGTTTGTCTTTCTAGTCCTTTTGGAAGTTTTAGGGGTACAAGGGGAAAAAAAGAAAACACAAGTTTGGCATAGGGTGGAGGTTGCTATCTAGACATGGGCTTTAGCACTTAAGGCTCCTAAAGAGCTATTTCCTTTTTACACAGACATCAATATCAATGAACAAACAATGAACTGAAGATGAAAATATGACATTTAAGATGCTATTATAAATACAAATATAGAAAATTCCAAATCCGTGTACATCACTGAACCCTAAGTTTGAGGCTAGCCTGGGTGACAAAGGCCTAAAAAAAACATACAAATCAAAAGCATTTCTTCTGAAGTACACATTTCTTCTAAAGTATTTTTGAAGATTTATAACATGGTTTCTTTTATAACTAGAGTGAGATAAATTATATATAGAACTTAAGTGAAAAATTACTGTCATGTATGGAGGCTGACATCATGGGTAGTCAAAGAATATGTTTAATAAAAAATAATTAAACTTCCATTTGCTCTATAGAACATCATAGAAAGTAATTTAATAAATTACAAATGACTTTTTCAGACGTTTGCTCAACTACAGAAAGCAAATTTAGACTACACAAAACACAACTGGTAATATTGCAAATGTCCAAAAGAAAAATTGGACTAAGACTTGAATCATGAAACCTGAAACAAGGGCTACAATACAAGGCAACACCAGCTATGACTCGTTCAGTGACTACCAACACGTACTGGGGTATCCTTTCAACTGCAGTGTTAGTACTAATGGGATTCCATCGACTCTTCTCTTATAACCCTTAACTTTCCATTTCCATGTCTGCACGTTTGTCTTAGCTGGCTCCTGGACAACTTTCCCCCAATCAATCTACAAAGAAACGTCTTGAAACCCAAGAGAATGTTTAAAGTTAACACTAGCCTTAATGCTTTGAAAACTGTAACTGCCTTATTACATATAGAAAGAGAATCACTAAGATGTTACCCAAACTTATTAGACCATAATTAGGAAAATACTTTATCTCATAGATTTTGCTATAAATTAGATTTTAATGAAAGAGCTAAGTTTTTTAACCCCACTTTTTCTTTGAATTGGGAAAGACAGGAATAAAGATCATATGGGTAGACCTAGCGGAAGGAGGGGAGATGGTGGTGCTGAAACACTCCACTGGCAAACCAAGGTAACTGTCTGAAAAACTTTGGCTATCTCACAGGTGTGTTCTAGTTAAACAAAAGTGCAATACTGCAAAGGGAACACACTAAATATGCACGATATCATTTTCATGATGAAGAATTACTACCCACTGCTCCTGGATGGGCATTACAGTGACTATTGCTAAAACATTGCATAAAGAACTATCAATTCAAAGGACTATTTTGAGAAAATACAAAATTAATAATACAATCCCAATGGAACTTATATAATTTGGTAAATACATATAACATTGTCTAATAATGGGTTACATTTTTACATACAGAAACATAATTTACTGGTAAAGGTCTTGGGAAACCCAGTACAATCACTTAGTCCATGACAAACAACAGCTCTATTAAAACATACTGGAAGTTAGTTTTCCTACAGGAGAGAACTGGGGTACTCCTCTGAAATTTACCACCTTGCAAACTTAACCATGATTTACTTAGACACCAGGAAAATGCTAATATTTATCTCTCCTTAGAATGTCTAAGTCCATTCTAATTGTTTCTGATTTGTATAAAGGTAAACCTTGGACCTCTACCGTGTCAGAATGATAGCAGCTTTAGCAGGAGAAATGATATCACAAATCAAATACCAGACAAATTGTACATGATAAAGGATTGTAAGAAACAGAACAGAAGCCTTGGACTTCATAGGTATAGTTTGTACATCTTTTTGAGATTAGTCAAAGTGCATTTTCAAAGTGGGCAGCTCAGCATTTATTATAAACTGATAGCCCAACACTGATTCTGGGTAACATGCTGTCTTCTTACTCCTAGAAACTCAATTAATTCAAACTATCTGCATATTACTTGACTACTATTACCTGTTATTTTGGAATATTTCCAGGACATAAGACACAAACAGAAACCTGTACGAATAAAGCAAACAAACACTTTCTTGTACATGAAGGGCGCTCTATTGAAAGTTCTCAGTGGTGTTTCATGAGTTTGCCTTTCTGAACCCTGGAAACAAGACATTATTCATCTGAGACATAATTATTTGTAATAGGAGGCCAAACTTCGAAAAGTTTTAATGTATGTGTACAGGGTGCCAAAGCCATATGACACAAGATTATTTTATGACTTCATTTTTTACCGAATTCTGAGTTAAGCACAGTAAAATGAAAGTCATATTCCTTGCCAGATTGACATGATATATAGGATGTGTTTAAAAACCCCTGAAAACAAGTACAGAATTAGAAACGAATGTAAACTTCCTAAACTAACTCAGCTGAGGTAACAGGTAGCCAGATAAATTGGCTGACTGGGAAACTTATTTCTTCTTTAAAACATACTTGTACCTGAATTGGAAACATCAGCAGTGCATCACGACACTAGAGCATTTTCATGTAATTAAAGCAATGGATGGTGATGGAGAGTCTACAGCTTTCAAGACATTCATTAGCTGCCCAAATTATTGCTGAGTTTTCATCTGTAAATTATAGGTGTCAAGGAGGCTGTAAAACTATATTCAAATTAAATCAGTAATATGCATAAAGTATTCTGTGTTCACTGCAAATATATTAAATATACAACTCTTATTGAGCATCATTTTCATAAAATTAAGCCCCAACAAAATTATAATGCCTTTTGTTGTAACTTTATATGTGTATGTATCTGATAGTACATCCGAGTTTAGAAACTTATGGATCTTAAGAAACAGGACATGCAAAACGTCTCTGAAAGCAGTTTGCACTTCTAAACAAACAACTGAAATGTTCTGTCAGTAAGTTATTGATGCACTCAACACCGGGATATTTACAGTTAGTAATTAAAGAAAAGGTAAAATCAGTTTAGGATGAAGTGCAGAGTCCCCAATCAATCTTCATTGCTTGAGTCTGAATCCTCAGATGATGATGATGTGCTATCAGACCCGGAAGAAGCTTTCTCTGAACCCTCATCTGTGCTGTTTTCATTGAGAGGACTGGGCTCAGTTTCCCCTTTCTCTTCCTGATCTCTAACTCTGGAGTCTTCTTCCTTTATTTCTACCGACTTAGATGAACCTAAGTCACTATTTTTGCTTTTCTGTATATCAAAAGTATTGGACTGAGACAAGGTTGGAATATGAAGATTAAGGCCTGGAGTGAGCAGCATCCCTGGGTAAAGTATGTTAGACAGCAATAGTGGGTTAAGAGCTATGGGCTTGGCAGCTGCAGCTGGACTCAATGCAGCTGTGGAGGAAGTTGAAGGAGAACCTGACACACAGCTTTCTCCTCCATTCTCTGAACTTTGGCTCTCTGTCCTTTCTTTTTTTCCTTCTAGCTCCTTAGAGTCATTTCCTTTTTTTTCTTCAGCCCCAGACTCTGCAGTCTTTGACAGGAGTCCTCCCATGCCCAGCAAATTTGGTAATCCAGCCATTCCTGACAGCAGCATGGGGAACATAGCAGCCATGTTTTTAGTTTCTCCTCCAGAAGACAGACTGGCAGGCATGCCCATTAAGCCTGCAGTCACCTGCAGCGACTGCAGACTCTGCAGATTTTGTTGTAAGGCCTGGAGAGCTGTGAGGTCCACACCCGGAAGTAACCCATTGGCCGACAAAGGATTGCCTGGCACACTGCTGGCCGGGGCAGGGGCTGCTGCTGGAGCCTTGGCAATTCCACTTTTAGGCCTTCTCCCCCGCCTGCTGACTTCCTCTCTCACAACAGGACCAGTGAGGATACGGTCATACATACTTTCTGGAAGAAACCCCTAGAGAAAATACATACTCATCAATAACAGCTACATGAAGATAAAACCAGCTTATCAAATAGCTTATTAAGAGGTAGTATTCATAAACTTATTCTGTATTGATATGAAATAATTATGAAAGACACAACTTTAAGTTGCAGCTTCAACCAGCTATCCCCTGACCCCTTTTTAAATCATTAGAAAGAGGCATTTACTTTTCTTTGTACAGTAAAGCTTAAGTTTGTAGGACAGAAAACTTAAGAACCAAAGAAATGTTATCAAGCATATTTTCATAACCCTTTCTTGGTGCACATCAGCACCTGTTCAGTTCCTTCAGATCTGGGAAAGCAATACAGGAAGGACAGGGGAAATAAGCAAAAGGTTGAGGTTAAATAGAAAAGCTTCAAACCAATCTTGACGGTCACTTTGGGATTAAGGTAAACACAGCTAAGACACAAAAGGTAGATCAAAAGGGAAAAGGCATTATTATTCATTATTGTCTGGATACTATGGGGGCTTCAATGCCTGTGTATACATCTATCACTTGTAAATGCTTGATAGGCAGGAGGCATCATGAATTTATATATTCAAAAGAGCTTGTTCTATATTTGATGTATAACCACATATTGGTGATGAGCAGTTAAAAAAAAAAGAAGGAAGAAAGATGAGGGTTAACACCTGGCTGGGAACAGTAGTGGCACCTGCTGGAAGACAGTGACCAAGCACAGGACAAATGGCCATCTGTGTTGCTTTCATGTAATAATTCTACGGTTTTCTAGGATACAAAACTCTTCCAAGTTTTATTTTATAACCTCCGCAACAGCACTGTCCAGCAGAAATGCAATGCAAGTCACAGAGGTAGTTAAATTTTCTAGTGGCCAAATAAATTTTCATAATGTAGGCTAATGAAATAAAACTGACACAAATATTTTTACTTCATTATGTAATATACAAAAATTGAGATATGTTATATTTTTTCTAAACTAAGCTACTAAGTTCCCCCAAAGTGTGTATTTTAAACCAAGCACACTTTGAGCCATGTGCTTAGTGGCCAATCTGTGGGGGTACAGATGTAGGCAGTAGTTTAAGGAGAAATCTGATGGGACTACTTTTTGTTTGGTTTTAATTGGTCAATTTCGTTTGATCTTTAAAAGCATTATGGCTCACTGCAGAACATATAATAATAAATACAAAGAGAACAAAACCATGTTTCTCCCACCACACAGCCACAGTGCTGCTAACATTGAGAGTGTACAATGCATCATTTGCTTTCAGACTTAGGACTCTCCCTACCCCTTTCCAAACCAAAAACATAGTTATACTGAATTTAGTTTCATAGCTTACTTTTCTACTTGAACATCTATAGAAATAACACAGTTAGGCTTTAATAGCCCAAGATCTTAACTATTAAGACACTTAGAATATTGTTAATATTTCAATATTTTCTCTCTTGGCACCAGACATTTTTTTTCTTTAAGTTATTTTTGAGCCAGGGTTTTTCTGTATAGCCTTGGCTGTCCTGGAACTCACTCTGTAGCCCAGGCTGGCCTGAACTCACGGAGATCCACCTGCATCTGCCCCTGCCTCCAGAGCACTGGGATTAAAGGCCTGCACCACCACCTCCCAGCTCAGACATTCTTATAAATCACAATTTTTAAGTAGTTGTATAGAATTCCAATATATAGACAGTCCATTGGTTCATTATCCATTTTGCTTGTTTGTTTGTTTGTTTTTTGAGACAGGGTTTTCTCTGTGTAGCTTTGGAGCCTGTCCTGGAACTCACTCTGTAGACTAGGGTGGCCTCGAATTCACAGAGATCCATCTGTCCCTGCCTCCTGAGTGCTGGGATTAAAGGCGTGCACCACCATCACCCAGGCTTATCCATTGTTTTACCGTTATACCATAATGAACCCAGGATGTTGCACATATCTGTAATCCCAGTACTCAGAAAGCTGAGGCAGAACTGTAGTTCAAAGCCAGTCTGGATTATCTACAAAGATCCTGTCCATGATGAATATTATTATATACATTTCTTTGCATACCTACTTGGTTATTCTTTGTGGCACCATCCAAATAATGTTTGCAATAAAAAAAAAAAGTATGTATGGGGGGATCTCTGGTTCGGCATTCTACCCTATCATCAATTACACATTTTAAAAAATGAAAACTGTGAACTGAAAGCTATTACCACATGTTCATGAAATTCTTATTCTGAAAAGGATGTTTAACCCGAGACATAATCAAGTGGCTCTAATCTCTAAAATGGTGTATTTGTAAGATACTCACAGACTGCTTCACAACATCTCCCCATTCAGGAGCTACTCCATATTCTGAATTTTCTTTCAAGAATCTACATAAATCTTTCAGAGGAGGAGCAAATGCACCTCCAACCTGTAAACAGACAGACAGAGATTAACAGTTTAGACGGTTAACACTATTAAGTATGAAGTTATTTATTTGATTTCTGATATAGAATTTCTTTAAAGTATGTATTTTTGAACACCCTTCAACAATCTGTATAATTACATAAGAAAGGATCACTTCAATCTACACAGACTACTGAAATACTATATAAACACATTAGCTTTTGTCCTCTGGTTATCGTTAACTGTCAACTTGGCAGACACAACCTAGAACTACTGACAAAGAAAATCTCTCCTGAAGAACTGCCTAGATCAGACTGGCTTATGGGCACGTCCATGGAGGATTGTCTTGATTGCTAATTAACGTAGGAGGATCCAGCCCACTATCCGTGGCACCATTCCCTGGGCAGGTGGTCCAGAATTGTAAAAAGCTAGCTGAGCACGAGCCTTTAGGTAAGTTAGCAAGCAGGGACTGAAGTGTCAGGAAGCATTCCTCCAGGTTCCTGCTGGAGCTCCGCGGGTGAGTGCCTTGGTCAGGGATGACTCTGTGGACTAGCAAGCAGCCCTGCCTTTGTGTTCTTGCTTGAGTTTCTGCCACAATTTCGCTTGATGATAAACCTATAACTGGAAATCAAATGCTTCCTTCCCTCAGTTGCCTTTGGTCACAGAATCTGTCACAGCGACAGGAATGAACTGAAATAGAAATAATGTAAATCTTAAATGTTTTAAGTGGAATAGCTAGAGTAGAAAATGAAGAACTACTATTCATGGCGCACTTAAAAGGCAAGACAGGCAGTCTAGCCTACTTTCAAGTACACCCTTTGGAGTCAGATTTCCCAGCTATGGAAACTCAGGTAAATCAGTAAAACTCTTTTGTGATCTATAAAATGAGGTGACAATAATATTTCCTTCCAAGTGTCTGATGAAGATAAAATGAGACAATTTAAGTATTTTACAATATCTGGCTTAATAATATGCCAAGTATTGGGCTAAGATCATTGCATTTACTTGAGTTCTCAGACATCTTTTTGAGATAATATTTGAGATAGTATGAAGGACCTGAGCATCAGAGCAGTTATAGTTAACTTTATAAAGCCATCTAGTAATGTCAAGAGTTAGGAGTCGGTTGGGGATTTAGCTCAGCGGTAGAGCGCTTGCCTAGCAAGCATAAGGTCCTGGGTTCGGTCCTCAGCTGGGGGGGGGGGATTTAGGAGTCAAACCTAGGTCTCAGAATTCCATGCTTTTATTTATTCATTATGTATATTAACTAAATATATGCTATTAAATTATGAATATCTTCTGTATATGTAAATTCAAGATTCAAATTAGTAATATTTAGAACAATGATTCTGACCTCCCAGTTTAATGTCTCTTTGCCATCTAAAAGCCGTTTGAACAGTTCCTTCTTCCACACCCCACTGAAAACATATGCATTATATCTTTCTATCTTGAGTCATGTTGGGGACTGACTTAGGGCCTATGAAAGAATTATAAGCATTCTATCACTGGCTATATCCCCAACTGATAAATATATATTATATCTTGGCAGGATGTACATTCATTTATTATAGTCAGTGTATCACCCATACCTATAAGCATTCTCATTTAATATTCCTTATATTCTTTAGTCTCTGTGATTTCTGTTGCACTCTGCTCTTTATTAAGTTTTAGGTTAAAGTGGATTTACAACCTGTAATTCAATCTCCAGAAGGCTAATACAGAAAGAATTCACTGAGTTTGAGGCCAGTCCAGCCTACACAGTGAGCTTCAGGTTAGCCTGAGCTGCAGTGTGAGACCCTGTTTTAAACAAAACAAAAAATAGCACAGCATAACATAACCTCCTCCCCTAAAACTAAGTGGATCTATTAGGAAGATTCTTTCTCTTAGTAATTCATCAACCTAACCATCATTTTAGAGACAAGAGAGAACCTTAAAATCAAGGGAAATGAACAGGATTCTAGAAAATTTACAACATTAACATTTAGAATATTTATTGCCAGAGATATGGCCCAGCAGAAAAAGGCACGTGCTGCCCAGTCTGACCCGAGTTCAATCCCAAGGACTTACACAGGAAGGAAAGAACTGACATGTGTATGTTGTCCTTTGACCTTTGTACATACAAGTATTTGATATTAAACTTAACAAACTAAAAACAAAAACAAAAAGCATTTCTTCTCCCTAAAACTGGCTAAGAAGCTGCCAGGTATGGTGGCACACACCTGTCACCCCAAGACTTGGGAAGTGGAGGCAAAATGATCATAATCTCAAGGGTATCTTCAATTACATGGTGAGTTTTGAGGCCAACCTGGGAAACATGAGACCCTGTTTCAAAAGACAAAATCATCAACAACAACAACCCCCTTCAAAGAAAATCAAACAAATAAGCAAAACCTCCAAACTGGCTGAGGCAAATTAAAATATTCAGTAATGTGAAATTTTGTTCATTGAGAGTCTCATTATAGTGTAGCCCAGGTGTTTGGGTTATCCAGAAGAACAGAACTGACAGAATGAATCTAAACACACACACACACACACACACACACACACACACACACACACACACA
>CABHPH010130670.1:7549-19505 GCA_902168325.1 Peromyscus nudipes
CTTCCTTCCTTCCTTCCTTCCTTCCTTCCTTCCTTCCTTCCTTCCTTCTTTCCGTAAAGTGAGTTTGCCAGCTGTTTTACCATAGTTACTGAATCTAGCATCTCAGACTACCTGAGCTGGAGTAGAGCAAACAAAAGCAGAGGCCAGCCTCTCCCTGAACAAGCTTTTGTGCCCTCGCAAATGGCCAGAAAGTCTAGCGCTGCTCCATCTCAGACTCTGCCACACAGCCACCACCACAGTCTCTGACAGAGGTCACAGATTTCTGCTCCTGCCTTACAATCCACAGAGCACATCGCCAAAGAAATTGCTGTGTTAAGAAATATCATTGTTTAGAATTAAGAACAAGTATCGTCATTGTAGCAAAAGATCATTGCTTTTATTTCCTTCTAGGGCAGACACTTCCTCTGAGATCTGCGCCCCTCTCAATTGATGCTGGCAAGAGCTGACCTCCTGGCCTGCTGTCACGGACCCCTTACTGTCATCCATCTGGATTAGAAGTATCTGTAGAAGCAGAAAAGGAGTGAGAATATTAATCCTCTTTAGAAATTCCATGCTCTGTGTTCAGGGTCATTGTCCCAAAGCCTTGCTTGGGGACTTGGGGTGAGGACAGTTGGGTACTAGCCAAGGAGCTGGGTAAAACACAGCTGAATGAGGTGCTGTTTTTCCACATGCAAACAGTGGCATGGAGACTTGTCTATGCTTTGTCATGACTAGACAACTGAAATATCACCAGGCCTGCATCAGCAGTTAGGTCTGGATTCTGTCATTGTCTGTCCCTCTGGTATTCAAAGATGCTGGCTCAGGAGACCCAGCACAGTCCCGTTTCCAAATGCATCTGAAATCCTTTAAGCCCTTTGTTGGAGGCGTTGCAAAATCACAGTGGGTATGAGCCTTTTTCCCTTCAGCTGCATCACAGCCACCAAGACAAGCACAACTAGCTCTTTCTCCGGAGAAACATTGGCATCTGTGGTCCAAAGGTTAAGCATGCTGGGGCCTGGCTTGTTGAATCACATTTCATTAGAGAGTCCCAGAGAGAGCCAGCTGAGCTCTACAGCTCACTGGGGAATGGGAAGGGATCTCTTGCTATTCTTTCTCCTGGTGTTCTGCCCGTGGCACAAACAGTTAAATTCACTGGTTTTTCCACAGCTTCTGCGGCAGCTCTGGGTTGGAAGGATAGGTTCTTTACCGCTCCCTGCAGTACCTCGCTTTTGTTCCCCAGCAGCTTTGTCTTGCTTGGGAGGTAAACGCTTAGCTTGTAATTGAGAATTGAGCTGCTTTGATTTCTAGATGCTTCAACTCAGTCTCTGGAACAGTTATTGTGACTCCTGAGGTAGTTTGAAATGTTTCTCCCTTACTCCCATACACTAACAGCCTTCTCTCTGTTTCTCTTTGCCCTCCTCTGAAATGCTTATTAATGACTGTGGAACCACGTTGATCCACGTGGGAAAAGGCCAAGATAAAGCAAAGACAAAATATTTGGTGGTGATAGCCGCGATGGTGATAATGATGGTGTCATTGTGGTGTCAAAGACAAGGACAATAAATACTCCTAACAAGCATTTGTTGAGATATTTTTATGTACCATGCACACAAAAAGACTCTTTACATGAAGTCTCTTATTTAATTCTCTGATTCTTTCCAACACTTACAGAAACGGGTTTTCTTACTAGCCCCCATTTTGCAGGAGAGAAAAGTAAGGCCTAATTTACTGAGAACATGATTCTAACAAAAAGAACCAGTAATTAATAGTAGTATAATGCTAACAGTGGATATTGTGGCCCCATGACATTCTCAGAATTCTGTTCTAGATGAAGATAGTTGATCATTGTTCTTCATGGCAACAAGTCCTGAGACAATAATGATGATGGCTATAATTATTGAAAGTTTTACATATCAGACATGGTGCTCTGAACGTCACACATACTATCTCACACAAAACTACATGTTTATAAATAACTTAACAGCTTGAGCATCACAAACAAAAACATCCAAGTGCAAGAGCCTCTGCTAGCTGAAACATTCTGCACACTGGCATACCGCCACAAGTGGAACACTCCACGTCTAACTTCATGAAACAGGCCACAGTAAAAATAAAGGCACACTGGAAATGCTGCATATTGGGCTGAACGTGGTGAGGATTGCAGAAGGAGCATTCCAAGTTCAAGGCCAACTGGGTCACTCAAAGGAGAAACAAACGAAGGAAGGAAAAGAAGAGGAGAGGAGAGGAGAGGAGAGGAGAGGAGAGGAGAGGAGAGACCAAGATAATAGTAATATTTAAATGTTTTACCTTTAGGCTCTATAAGGTATAAACGGGTGAATGTCATATTTTATCCTAAGCCTTATCACATCACTGTATACATGCAAATATTTGATAATTCAAAACAATGCAAACCCTTCCAAACCTCAGATAACTGCAGAATGCCACCTTACAAATGAGAAGACACGAGGTTAACTGTGGCAGTAAGTAATGTGCCCTGGTTCATCCGGCCAGGCTACGGCAAATTGGAATTCAGAGCCAAAGGTGTTGATTTCAAAGTCCACAATATTTTCCCAGGCAGTTTCAATTCTTTTTTTTCTTTCTTTTTTTTTTTTTTTTTTGGTTGGTTTTGGTTTTTTGAGACAAGGTTTCTCTATGTAACAGTGCTGGCTGTCCTAGAACTCGCTTTGGAGACCAGGTTGGCCTCAAACTCATAGAGATCCGCCTGCCTATCTCTTGAGTGCTGGGATTAAATGCGTGCACCACCACTGTCCGGCTTAAATTTTTTTCTTACTGTTTCCTTAGGAGAAATGCCCAAGGAGAGAATCACACGTTTGCCAGTTTCTGTATTTATCAGAGTGTGACTGGCCAGACATCATTTCTCCACACACATGCAGCTTTGTGTGTTGGATACACAGTGTAAGTCCACTTTCAGAAATGAGTGCCTGTTGAAATCTGCTGTATGCCAGGCTCTCCATGGGACTCTGGGATGTAATATTTGTCTCTGAGGAACCCACAGCCTCACAAGAAGGAAGACTTTCAGGTGCACATTTGCTAGAATGCAGTGCGTCGTGAGAGAGGCCTGCATACCCTCTCACACTATGGGCACTCGGTACAGTTGAGCTTTGGAGGGACTCCGGCATTGGCTAAGCACTCTTTACAGGTAGTTCAGTTCTCACTGCTACAGTTTCAGAGGGTGATGGTGTTGTCAGAAGTTTGTGAAACTGAAAAGCAAGCCACCATAACAAATAAAACAACCATCAGTCAATCAATTACTGAGTCTGTCAGTTAGAACCTCCTACTCAGAAAGGTTTCCAGGCCATCCCCTCTTTTGGAAGAACAGAGCCACTCAGGCCAGGCCACCTGTGCTATAAGTGCTACCCTCCGCTCGGCCTGCCTTGCCCCCTGCTCAGGACAGCGGGTTCACTACGCTCCCCTCCCAGCCCCAGGTGGCTTAATTGAGATGGGGACACACTGTCCAGGGACAACTAGAGTTTCTCCCACAGGATGCTGTGCTATGAGATGGCCTTTGCTCATTGCCACAGACTAGTAGCTTTCCTGGGTTGAGCCAAGAGAAAGTCAGAAAATGCCAGAAAATCAAAATAGGAAAGAGAAAAAGAAAGCAGATTAACAAGAAGTTGAGGCAAGATCTCACAGCCTTGGGGTACAAAAAGAACAGCCTTGAAACTCTAATTGCCTTCAAGTTCAGGGGGAACAAATAGCCTTTCTGTCTGGAGCTCCCCAATTTATTTTACTAAATTCTTTTAGATGTGCTCACTCTGGTGGATTTCTATTTCCTGAAGAAAGATCTTTGGCTAGACTGCTTCCAGATCCTTCTTGACTACCACAAAGTTATCTTTGTGACCCATTATTTCATCTCAACAGTCAGAACCAGCGAGAGCTACCTGAAAACAGCAGATGTATTAGATCTGCTGCTGCCTCTGTCTCCTCGCTCTGGGTTCTCTAAGCTCCAAAGACTCACTGCCTACTTGTCTACGTGGTGGGCGTCAGCCAGCCTGTGACTCCCATGGGCGCTTCCTTCAGATGGCTTCCTGGACCAATGGCTGCAGACACGTTCTGCCTTTTCTGCAGGGTGTCATCGGGGGACTCCTGGTCCTTGCTTGTGCTTTCTCCCCCATGGGAGATCTATTAGTGTCAACAGCTCACCTGTCAGAACGGACTATGTTCCAAGGCAAGAGACTTTCATCATCTTCAAACTCCCTCAGAGTTTAGCAAACAATAGATACTAAAAATGCAGTTATGTGGCTGGAGAGACAGCTCGGCCGGTCCCTGGAGTTCACATGGTGGGAGGAGACAAGGGACTCCCACAGTTAGTTGTCCTTTGACCTCTACAGGCATGCAGTGGCTTGTGTGGGTCCCACTCTCACAAAATAAATAAGTGTAAAAAGATAAAATAAAATGCAGATATAAAATTAATGAATAAGTGGATACATTCAAATTACTAGAGAGCACGAGTTAAAAATATCAACACAAATTCTGAAGGGAAGTGACAGGTAGAGGCATGAGGTCACATCAAACATGCGCATGTCTAGAGAGCAGTACGTCCAATCAGTTCTCTCACTGAAAATGCCTGGGTGATTATACAGAATACATGTCATACACTGAATCACACACTCCTCTGGAAATCAAGTCTTCCCATGCTGTGTGTCTTAGTGGTAAACTGTTATCAGCATACCATGTGCTTTTCACCATAGGGCATGGTAGGTAATTGTTACATTTGTATGTCTCTTGTCTCTCTCCATGAGAATATAAGACAACGGCCTTCCTCTCACTTGCTCAGGCATCCCGTGTTCCTGAAGAAGTGATGGGCAATCAACTAACTGCCATTGGAGGAATGACTGAAGAGGAAAAGACTGGAAAATGAAAATGCACAGTGGACACAGCCTCTACCCTCAGTGAGCATGAAGTGTCTTGAGCACAGAAGACTCCTTGGGTGTCCTGCCCAGATCCTTGACAACAGGCTAGAGCCTTCACCCCAGCGCTGATTAGCTTGCTGGCTGCCAGAAGCCCAAAGGTGCTCCCTCTCCTGAGAACTGCCCTCAGTGGGCAGACACAGCTCTCTCTGAAATGGCAGGGAGGTTGCATATTATCCTTAGGGTGGCCAATGGCCAATGGACCGATTAACAGAAGAAAATTTTGTGCTGTTGTTTGCCATCTAGAGTTTCCCCACAGGATCAGGATGGAGACATCTGCCTCTTCATTCTGTCTCTCTCCCTCCTTGGCAGTTTTACTTGGGAGCACTCTCTCAAAAGAAATCCCTGGTATAAAAATCCTGCCACAACCCCTGTGTTTCAAGAAGCAAATGTGAGACATGGGGTTAGTTATAATCTGTAACCTGTTGTTTGACATTCTTTTGTTTTGTTTTTGAGACAGAGTTTCTTGTATAGCTCTGACCACCCTGGAACTCGCTCTGTGAACCAGGTTGGCCTCTAACTCAGACATTCATCTGCCTCTGCCTCCCCAGTGCTGAGATTAAAGGTGTGTGCCACCACTGCCCAGCATTGACATTCTTTATCCATTTGTAAATTTACTTTAATTTCTCACCTTCATAACCAGGTTACAAAACCATTATCACTGATTTACTCAGGTTCATTCAGGTTAAATCACAATTAATATATTCCACTTGGTCAAAGCAGGATCTGAACAGCAATTGTCCAACTCCAGTTCAGGATTCATATTACTCTGCAATCACACACTGTTTTCATAATCTGGAAGGCCCAGATGGGCCCTTGTTTGAAGGCTTGCTCCCTGCATGTGGCACTATTTTGAAAGTATGGAAGCTTTAGGAATGGGCTCTGATGGCAGAGCAGGCAGTGGGGCAGGCCTTTGAGGATTATGCCCACCCCTAGCTCCTCCCCACACCCCCTGCTTCTTTTGCATGAACAACCACTGCCCCATGTTCCTTCTCCCAAGTCTTCCTTGCCAAGATGGCTGAAATCTCTCTGAAACCGTGAGCCAACAAAAATCTCCCCTCCCTTAACTTGTTCCTGTCATGTATTTGGTCACATTGATAACAAAACTACTAATACAGAAAAGACTCAGAAAAAAATTTAATGGCAAAATCATGTTTTGTGGCTGGGCCTCAGTTAACTAAGATGGGCAATTAATCTCAACTAAATAATCCCTAAATTAAAAGGTAATTAAGTTACTTTTCCTTTGCCAAACTGGCTCTCCCTGCACATTCTGATGAGAATCTGGCTTCCAAGTAGACGTGGGGTGAGGGTCAGTGCTTTTCACTGCCCTCTGGGCCTTAAGTAAGTTCTCAGCACAATGGGAAGACAGGTAGACCTAGCCTGTTGATTGATGAGGACATCCAGAGATGCTGAGTGCTATACCCCAAGGCCATATAACACTTTCTCATCAGGCTTAAGCATTTCAGATTCCTTAGCCAAGCCCAAGTCTTTTGAGATGTTGTCTTGTACAAATCCACAGCTCTCACCATTACTGAGAGTGAAGGCCCCGGAAAGAAACTGGTTTTGGCTTTAGTATCTCCATCCATGTCTGATTCTATTGGTCAAGAATGGAACAAAAACCATGCTGGTAAGAAGCATCTCCCATGGGTAACACTCACAGTGTCATTGCATGTCTAAGTGAAAGTTGGGTCAGTTGGTATGTAGAGTTGAAATCTATAAACTGTCAAATATTGGGAGGAATGGACTGCTCATTTCTTTTGGAGATGTGTTATCTCGTCATAGGGAGATTTTGGTTTCTAAATGTTTAAACCTTTCCTCCTGGTCCGAATGAGTAAGCAGAGGTTATCAGTAGGCAGATGCACTATAAACCAAGCAGATGACAGACAACACCTCAACACAGTGCCAATGGAGAGAAAAGAACGTTGGAACTGTGGCTCAAGGGATTGCTAGTTCCTGCAAAGGAAGGAGTCAGAAACAAGAATACGGGGTAGATATTGACTGCTCTGCTCTTTCTGTCATTGCTGTTTTGTTTCTGTCAAAAGAATGTACCGAACTTTCAGGCCCTATCTAGATTTTATTTGCACTTGAAAACAATGGACTTTGTACCAAAGAAGAAAACAGAAAAAGTTTATTTCGTTAAGTCTGCAGTATAAAAGACAACATTTGCAATGTGATCCCCAGATTATAATAAAACTAAAATCTATTACTACAGTCTCCTGATGGCTATGCTATCTTGCTTACTTTGGGCCAGTGGTTCTCAACCTTCCTAATGCTGTGACCCTCTAGTACAGTTCCTCATGATGTGGTCACCTCAACCATAAAATTATTTTCATTTCTACTTCATAACTGTAATGTTTGTACTGTTATGAATTGGAATGTAAATATTTCTGGATATAGAGGTTTGCTAGAGGAATCATGAGAACTGCTGCTTGGACAATTCTGTACTCTAAAGCAGAACCTCATAAAACAAAGACTTTCAAATATTGCATTATAGTTGAGAATACTTGGCTATCAATGCCTTGAACACCATTTTCTGTGTTAGTGCTGAGAGTTGAGCCCAGGGCCTTATGCCCACTAAGCACACCCTTGAGTAACGGTTACAATGTGCAGTTCAAAGGCTGCACCATAGAGTGGGGAGACCTATTAACAAACAGATGGACTGTTACACATTCTACTCTTTCTTGGCTTCAGTGTCCTCAGAATTATATATTAAGAGACTAGAACCAAACAATCCTTAGTGTTTCTGGTTTCTTCTTTCTTTATTTTTTGTTTTTTGTTTTTTGTTTTTTTTTGTTGTTGTTGTTGTTTTTTGTTTTTCGAGACAAGGTTTCTCTGTGTAGTTTTGGTGCCTGTCCTGGATCTCATTCTGTAGACCAGGCTGGCCTTGAACTCACAGAGATCTGCCTGTCTCTGCCTCCCAAGTGCTGGGATTAAAGGCGTGTGCCACCGCTGGTCAGCTCTTAGTGTTTCTTCTAGCTCTGCAATTCACATTTATAACATGATAGTAACTGCTTTTGAGAAAGATCTCAGAGATTCCATAGTAAATACTTCTCAGATAATTTCTTTCTAGGATTTTGTAGTGTGATGAAGCATAACTTTCTCCCCTGAAATACCTATCATGTTGAGGGCTGGGAACACAGCTCAGTAGTAGAGCACTTGCCTAGCATGTGTTAGATCCTAAGTTCAACTCCCAAAACCAACAACAAAACAATAATAAAAACCAACAAACCAAAACAAAAGCTCAACATTTTGTATTGAGAAATTCTTGCATAAGAATTACTTTTAAATGTTTAAGCCTCATATATAATCAAAGAAATTATAGTTGACACAGTGAAATGAAATTATGTGATAAAAAAAATCTGGATAATGATTCTGGAGAAGAACTGGAAATTGAAATGGTTGGGAAGACAATGTGAATCTGACAGGTCAGAAGTCAGGTCCAAGCAGATCAGCCAGCACAGGGAGCCAGGGGTGCTGTACGTCCAGACAGAGAGAACGCAGTATCTGTAGTTACAAAATGGAGAGTGAAGTCTTAAAGACCAGAATCATGGGGAGATGAGTTTTCTTTTTTTTTCAGGCAAAGCATAGCTTATTTATTTTTTCTGTTTCTTTGTGTCCCTCTTAATTTAGGCAGCTGTGCCTCTAGAAGTTGATACAAATGGCTGCCTCAACAAAGACGATAGCAAACACATTCGAGGCTTGCTCTCCATCAAGGTACATTGGGAGAGTAGGGTGAGTTAGGGCTGAAGAAAGATGCCAGGCAACCGCGTGTGCTCTCAGGCACTCATTTTATGCTGGCTGTGTGTGGAGGGAAAATCAGCCGCTCCACTTCCTTTACACTCTCAGGCCAAGCTGAACCAGGATACCTGGCACCAGGGCACAGGATATAGAAAAGAAGGCAAAGCCATGACCCTCAACCTCACAGAGAACTTGACAGAAGTGGGGGCACAACCTTCACCTCCCTTCCAGAAGCATCTCTTACACTTTCCCAAAGAAAGCCACCTAGAATACCACTATGTCTAAGGACCATTCTCAATGACTTCCATAAGGTTCTGTGAGGAGACACTTTGATCTTGTCCGTCCTCCAAAGATTCAGGAAATTGGTTAGTATAGAAACACAGCAACATAGAAGATGCTCAGGAAACAAAGCTCTCTATATCCTTTGACTAGAAATAGACGTTCTGGTTTTATGTTTAGTGCATTCTCTAGTTGTCCTGTGGAAAAATGAACATCACTGGGTTAAGAATAGTAGGAAAGAACCTAGTTGGAGTACTTCTGAGGAATCCACAGGAGAGGTGGCAGTGCTTGGAATTCTAACACTGTGTTTTGGTTAATCAGACATATGGACTAGTTTGGAGTTGGGTAGTGCTGTGGATTAGTCCTGACCCATGGGCTATAGGCAGAAATAACCTGTTCATGTCTGACCAGTGCTGATGTGAGGTGAATCTCTCTGTGTCCTACTGTCTTAACAGTTCCCGGGCCTGGTGGCATCACATTGTGGAAGCCTTTCAATGAGGAGTTAGTGAGGAAGATGGGGCGGAGCCCCTCACGTCTAAGCAGCCTGCGTGGACTCTGGCCTGAGTGGAGCAAATGCTGAGTGTCTAAAGCACAGGGGGGAGAGTTGTGTTTTACTGCAGAACCATGAAACAGATTTGAACATGTGGACGCTGACTGTGGAGATGAGCGATCGGGTTTAGGAAGCAGCTCAGAGACGGATCTCACAGGACTTCCCGGTGGGTTGAAGATAAGTGGGCACTGAAAGGATTGTTAACAAGGAGCCAGAGACTAGCAATGGCTGTCGGCCTCACCAGTTACCGCTCGTGCTTCCACTGAGCTCAGCAGTCTCTAAGCCTGCTCAACAAAATGCCTTGGGAATGTCCTCAAGAGAAGAGCGGGGAGCGACTTGCTGTACCTGGGGCTGAAGGCTGTCTTGCATCATTCAACAGTGTTTTGACACTCTGTGACAGGCTTAGACACATGGTTAGAATTTTATTCTATTACGGAGCCAGAGAGTTGGGGTGAAGGCAGCACAATCATCTTCATTTGTTTCAGCCTCTCAGAAAGAGTAAAACCCCTGGGCGCGTCCTTGTCAACACCAACAGCAGGGCAGAAAAGACAGAAGGGCTAAGGACAACAACCAAAACTTTTATGAAAACCACAAATCAGGAAGAATGAACTGCTCTCGGGTAATGGCTATAGGTGGTGTAGGTGTGCACAGCAGCTTACCCTAAAGCTAGTGACTGGTCACACTGTCTCTGAAGAAGAGGTCAAAGGTCCTTGTTGGGTTCTTGTTCTCAATATCACTGTCGCCCTGGCACAAATCCTGTTGTTAGATCCGTCATAACCACTGTGTCTCAGCCACTAGATTTTTTTTTCAGATTTAATTTTCTGATTATTTTATTTATTGATTTTATTAATTATCTCACTGTGTAGCCCAGGCTGTCCTAGAGCTCACTCACTACATGTATAGGCTGGCCTAGAAATCTTGGCAATTCTCTTTCTGCCTCATCCTTTCAAGCACTAGAATTAGAGACAAATGTCATTACACTCAGTTTAACTTAGCTACTGTAAACCAGGAATAATTAAGAAGCTTTATTTTTATTATTATTTAGCTTCTTTAAGAGCTAAATAATGTAATGCACATAAAACTTCTGGCAACCTATATAACTTGAGTCTAATCTGCAGGGTTGTTATTATTTTTGACCAGGCCTCAAGGTTTTCTCTTTTAATGTTGAGCCCATCCGCAATCCTGATGGGACTACAGAGGAAGCTTAAGTGTAAATCCAAACCATGACACAATAGCATTTTCAAGATGTCACTGGCCCTGGACCCTACACATCAACTCCTGTAGGGAATTAAATGGCCTCACTGTGAGCTTTATTTGAACTAATGAAATCGGCAGAGCATGCTCTCATTAATCAAATGTTTGTTAAGCAGTTTATGGCCCTAATCACACAGACTAAGCTCCTATTGTCCCCACCCCAAACATGCCCCACCTCTGTGAGGCCAAAAGGGGGAAAACTGTATCTAGACCTAGTTCCCACTCACCCCAACACCAATTTCCCAACTGGATTATAACAATGGGATCAGCCAAGCACCTAGATACAAAGGTATTGAGAGAAGGATGGACCAGAAGGAAGCTTAGAGCGGCCTCGTGGTGAAGCAGTACAGGAAGGTGGATGGACAGACCTTGCTACAGGCTATAGGTTCAGCCCAGACCAGCCTTGAAAGAGAGTAAGCTGTCTTGTTGGCAGTTGGAGAGCATGATGATCCCACTCTGTAAGTGTCTCTTCTTAGGTCATATAAATTGGACCCTGCCTTGATTCTTTTCCTTTGGGACACTCAGAGACAAACATACCATCAATTCCCACAGCCCTTACTTTTAGTTAATAGCCAATTCAGTCCTAGTTTTTTTTTTATATCAAAATTATGTCTCTCTCTTGTCTACACAGCACAGAACAATTAGAAACCAAAGCAACACTACAGGAAACTGGGGAAGACCAGCCAACAGCCTGGACCAGACTCCAGATCTGCCTAAAAGATATAACTTCATTCTCAGGGATTCTTCATTTATTCCCATTTTTGGGAACTCTCCAAATATTCTCTGGCAGTTTATTATGATGAAAGTCTTAAGAAATGTTTATTAACCCTTACAACGTGCCAGGCACTTAGGTGTTAGGCACCAGGCACATAAAAATTCTTTTAACTTATCTTCCTTTAAGTGCTTGGAGTATAGCGAGACAGACAGATACAAAATCCACATGGACATGGTATGTGGAACTTTCCACACCGTGGTGTCTCTGGGAGGACACTGCACTGAATTCTGAAGGTACATAAGAGGCTAGTTCTGAAGACACATAGGAGACCAACTGTGGTGCATTCCTTCAACTGTAGCATTCTGAAAGCTGAGACAGAGAAGACTCTGAGTTCAAAGCTAGCCTGAGCTACACAATAAGACTCTGGCTAAAAAAAAAAAAAAAAGAATCAATAACTACCAAAAAAAAAAAAAGGGGGAGAGAGAGAGAGAGAGAGAGAGAGAGAGAGAG